>KZ063387.1:1667-38064 GCA_002091835.1 Anopheles maculatus | reverse complement strand
AACAAAATTTTGTTGGAAAACTCATATGATTTCAATATTTTTTAAGATTTTATCGTTCTTTAACAACTTTTAAACCTTTCTCTTGCATACGCTTTCCTACCTATAGATTTGCACAGTGGTTTTGTTTGCCTAATATCGCTCGATATAATGAAAATAGCATAATAATTGTTGTCTATTGACGTACATCTAAGACGTAAGTAGCAACCAATACACTATTCTTGAAAACCCAAACCTTCTTGCGGAAGCTTCCGGGCAAATCGGGGAAAACGAAAATCATGCTTCAGCGCTCCGTTCCGTTCTAATCCCCTCGGTACGCTGCCCCCCACCGAGATGGAAAAAAGAACCCGCTCACCCTATCATTGAGGATCGTTATTGGATTGAAAATATTTCCATTTCCATGGATTTCACTGTAACAATGAAGCAAAAACATAAAATCAACCGTTCTAGCATCGCGATCGATAATCACCTTGGAAGAACCTGGCTATTGAGAGCGCTCTTTATAGCATGGGCTTGGATTATGGATCGATTCTAGGATTGCCGGCTTCCGCGAGACCCTCACACCGTCCCACCCAACCGGTGGCAATTTGGGTGGCAATGGGATGTGTTTTCTGGAGGGATGGGAAACGAGCCTGGGAGTTCGTTCGTGGATTTGATTTCCTTCCGATCTATTCGGCTCCCACGGACACAGATCGAGAAAACTCTCCCTTCTTAAGTTCTCGCCCCCAACACTCTTCTACCTTTTTCAGCCGTTCCTCCCACTCTTCCGTTAAGTCCATTGAGAAAAACGCTCGGGCTCGGGGCCAGGCACATTTTTCTCCCGCAAACGCAACGAAACACATTCTCCACAGTTGTTTGTTGTGGAATGATTGTTTCCATGGTGAATTTCCTAAGATCCAATGTCTGTCCCCTCCACAGCATTCACACACACACCTACAACACTCGAGATCTCGCTCCGTGTGCCCATTAGCGGCTTTATGCCATATCCATTCGTATCGGATTCATTTTCATTCTTGATCCTCAGTTTTTCCATCCACGCCACTTTCCACCGTCACCACCGAACAAACACTTAATTCCCTTCCTGATGAACCTGTGTGCCGTTTGTTTGTTTGTTTGTTTTGCTTCGTTTTTAACCCTATCCACGGCCGATCGGAGATTGATGAGAAAATCAGGGCCCGGGCGTAGCTTCCCAATACCATTAAGCTTCCCCATTTGTGGTGGGCAAAAATAGTAATCTGCAAAGGAGTAACTACTGCTGGTTCGGCTGGCCAATGATAGGCCCGTGGGTTTACCGGGTTTTTTTTTCCAAAAAAAACCGAGAAAAACACACACTCACTCGAGAAATAAACGCACCGATAGTTAGAGTGTGTGTGTGTGTGTATTTGGTTGGGTGGAAGATTATATCTGTAACTATGTAACGTGCAATCGTTTCCGACAATCGTGAGGCTCAACCACCTAGACGACCGACCAAGCGAAATCGGAGTTGCCGCGACTTCCTGTGCCGGTTCGCTTTGGTGAGGACGGTTTGTTTACGTACGAACGTGCAACACTTTGCTGTAAAATTGCTAATGATAAGCGTGGATTAAATTGGAACGGATAGAGCAAAAGACCCTGTTTTCGATTTTCGGTCAACATTGTTGATCAACAGCGATCACATCCAACCAGCGTCTATTAGACCGGAGGCGTGAGGAATCGATTCAAGTTTGTTTTCTTCTTTTTTTTTCGTTTCGGAGAGCTATTTTTCTTAAATTATGCATCAATATAAATCTTTGCTTCCAATTGCACGATTGCATTTACATGTAGCTTAAGAGATTATCATTATGCAGCGCCCAGCAGGATGAAGAGCAATTCCTATCCCTCGAGGAATTTATGCAAAGTTGAGCCCATTTGCAAGATAATCAAGGCGAAGGGTATCACACAGCAAAGATTTATATCGAGCTCTGGAGGATTTGGTTTGTGTACATCAGGTTGAAGTGATTGTGTATTGCTGCAGATTGTTGAATTAAATTAATACGCGAGTCCCTGATACGTGCTGGTCTGTGCACTATCTATAAATTAAAACTTAATGACATTTTTATGACACCATACGTGTAAGAGGATCATTAGGGAACGATCGTTTATCGATCACTTGCAATTGAAATATATTGATGTTTCTTATGTTGTTCTCAAGCTTATTATGTACCTGATATTCGTGTCGTACGAATTACTTAAATGAGGAATATCACTGGCTACCTCGTGTAAAGCTACCTCGAATTGAAGAGCTATTAGGAACTATTTATGAGAGACCTTGTATATGAGGGTTTCGTATTAAGGGCGATAGCTAGTCCAGGTTGATGCTTCCGTACATCGTTATCCATATGATCCAGAACTTTTGCTTCGTATGACCAGCTCTGATAAACCCTGAATTCTCTATCGAAAAGACCTTTAGATTTCCTGCAATTATGCAACCTGATTCTGCGCTTGAATTGATTTTCTCGCCTATTTGCAGGTCAAATACTATATTGTAAAAGCCAGATCGGCTGTAGCAAATAATTGACAAGCTCCTCGAGATATTCAACTTCATCATTAGGGACAAGACCGATGAACTCATGTTGAAGATAAAACATCTGGTTCTAACACATCTACGAACGTTCTTTCTTTACTTACAAACAAGTTGAACAAGATCGAACTTCATTTTCGTTTTCCACGTAGAAGGATCATTGTATATCTACCTGCAATTGTTTTTTTGCGAGCTTGGTAAAAGTGAAAAATACACTTAGCGAATTGCGCAATGTCTTATTATAACGAAGACGATGGAAGAACAGATATTATCGCTCTGTATTCTTATTCATACACCTGGAACAATGCATCTCTCACTCCATCTCCATTACTTTCGCAAAATCATTTGAATTACACCATCTCCTACTATGTGCGTTACCTATTTACCAACGTACTGACTCTGCCACCAGCTCTCACATCTCTATCAAACTACACCACACCTGTGTGTGGAATAGCACGAAACAGCCAATCGACATATTGCTCAGTCGAATAATTATAAGCTTCACCTTCACCCTTCCGACCAAATCGCTGCCGGTCGGGAAACGCTTGCCTTCCAGCCTAGTTGCACACGTCATCATCTTCCGCTTCTGTGCCCAGAGCCGGTGCTAATTACAAAGAAGTGTGCGGAAAGGATGGAAGCCAGATAGTTAAAAGCATATATAGACACACACACACTCAGGAATAAGAACAAGCGGCCCGCAATGTGTATCGCACAGGGGGCGAAAACGAAGTAAAAGCTTCACCGTCGAAGATGGACTCCGGCGTTTGGTTTGGCGGCCATCTTGCGCCGGTCTCGGTTTGGCCGATTGGCATGAATTATTCTCTTGGAAAATGATTATCTACGCTTCACATTCTTTTCCATTCGCATCGAAAACCATCAAACCATATCTCCTGCTTTCGTTTGCGCGGTTTCGGAGTAATTCTTTGCGGAAGAACAAACTTCTTGTGTGTTTGTGTGTGTGTTTTTTTTTGCTATTGCTTCTTTTCTACCAAGCAATGAAGACTATTTTTGGATTTCATTCACCATGCAGTATGGAACCATTTTTGCAATCAAAAGCCTACAGAGAAAGCTTCTTTGGATGATCATGATCCTTCCCAAGTGAAAGAACTGTGATCGGTGTGATCTGCTGTGGCGTTCTCGGAGTGAGACGGCCACGTTTCCAGAATTTATTGGAGCACACGGTGTGGAAAGGCAATGGCCCGAGATTAAATCAAGGTTCTGCACCACTACCCGTCCGTTAAGCCTAGCGCCGTGCTGCGTGTCCTCCTCACCGGCAGATGTTACCTTGCCCGTGGACGCGTTTCTTTTTCACCCCTAGCTTTTTCTTACCCAACAGAGGAATAAGTCACCTGTATAGCAGCAGCTTCTCGAGCTGCCCGTCCCGTAAGCGTAATAAAATTAAAGTGTTCAGCGGAACGAGTGTCGAGGGGTTAGCTTTCCGGCCCGTGACAAGCAAGATTCCATCGTTCCCGTTCCATTTTGTGGCTGTTGTCGGCGATTCGGAACCATGCCGATTTTCTTCAGCATCGCCAAGTTCCAGAATTAGACACTGCCCCGGGACGGTAAAGACCCTTTCCAGTGTGGAGCATGGCCAGATGCACTCTTCCGGGCAGGTGGTGCTAGAAGGAAAGCATGAAAGAACATAACCTTAGAACCATCCTAACTATTGCCGTTTGCTACTAAACGTAGCCCATAATGTGCTGGTAAGTTATTATGCTAGCAATAGAAAGAAATCGGCCGAGAACCGTCGAGTGTCCGTATATTACCGCTAAAAATGATATACTAAACTATTAACGTACAATGGCCCACCGACAGTCACAGGTGTAGCAACGGGACACAGAGCAACACCCTCAGCATTCAGTTCATTCGAACCAGGCTAACATTCCACCCAATAGAGCGTCCAGAATAGATAAACCTCCCCAGCTTTTGACCTCCTCGAAAACAACAACATTCCCGTGGCATTTTTAACAATTGAATGTAAGGATTGAACCCGTTGGAACTGGTATCTTGTGTGTCTGCGTTTGGTGGAAAACAATTGCGCCACAAAACGTTTCAGGAACCCTAGGACAGCCACCACCGGAGCCACCGGATAATATGATGATCTTCCCTGTCCCTGGGGAGGAACCCACGGAGAGAAAGTGCAAGAAGTGGAACAATAAAACTTCAAAACAATTCCATCCACCGACCTTTTTCTCCGGTCCGGGCCCACCAAGCTCATCGCACCATCCTCACACCCGCCAAACACTATGGACACATAAATTGTTCCGCTTCGGAGCGCAGTGTGTCGTTGAACTGAAATCAGTGACTTCGGGCGGGTAGTTTTTCGTTCAGTTTTTAGTTTTGTGCCACAAACCGACTACAGCCATTGCCACCAGAAGACCATCATCTCAGCGCAATATCTCGATCCGGAGCAGAATGCGACACGTTTCACACTGGCGTGAATACAGAATTTCGCCACGGTGCAGGTGTTCGGAATGTGGCGTAAGGAGGAAGACGCGACTCCAGGGAAGTTCTTTTTTTTTTAAAGGAAAAATTAATGAACCCCACCCAGAGCAACCGACCGGGATGCTCTTGCCTGACGCTTGCGGTAAAGCTTGACAGTCTTAAAACAATGACAATGTGAAGGTGGCGAGCGAATGGGAATAGCGGGCGGGCTTCTTGGTGGAACTTAGTGACAAGAAAATGTGGCACGGTGCGTTAATTATAGCCCAGAACGCCAGGCGTAATGGCGTAAACTTTGATCTCAAACACTGGGATGGGGTTAAAATCTGATTTTACCGCACCGGTAAAGGAAATGGGAGTTTTTGATAATGGTACCACATACATAGTTATCATTTGATTTACTAATTAAACCATGGCGTAAGATTGTGTTTTCGGTTGTAGATCGCGCGATTAGCAGCAGTGACTTCTTTGGAGGGGAATGTACCTGTAATTTCCTTTTTTTAGTTTAAAAGAATGTCGTTTGAAAGAATGTATATATTTTTAAATAAGTGTCAATCGTTCAGTTAACTTTTTTCCTGACTAAAACCTGAACAAAATAGAAGGAAGGACAGTTGCGGAATTCTTTGTATAAAAAATGTTTCATCTTGGAGCTTATCATAATTGGTAATTGTACATCAATTAAAATTGATAAAATTGATTAAGAATATGCCTGAAATCGATTTGTTCCGTCCCGCAAAAACTCAGTTTGATTCACTGGTCATATGTTTTCTCCCATCCAATTTTAAGAGCATAACTCTTGCAGCGAGGCATCATTGAAGTACATGTGATAAAGACAGTCATTTTATAAAGACAATCGAATAGCTACACGTAATGTTATATTGATATAATGTTAAAAAATTAGTCTTACATATTGCCCAGAGTTAATGCTAGAAAACGAATTCTTTACAAAATATTGCAATTTCCATTTCTGTACCAAAACTTCAAGCATACCTCTTAGTCATACCTCACTTAATCTTCCAACAACCAACATTACAAAACTCCTTCCATTACAGTAATTTACGTGAAACCATCCATCTATGATAAGAACCCCATCTGGTCACCGTTTTAATTGTTTGTGTGATTCACATCCAATTAGCAATATCGCCCAAAGGATCAATGTTCAATTCGAAAAAAGTGATTAACCACAAGAAAGTCCAATCAATCGGCAGAATCAAGTACATTAACGTTCTGCACTAAATAAACTAAACCGCGCGTATCTTTTATGACTTAATTAGCAAACGTGTCTACAAATTATCCACCGCGTAATGATGACATATCGATTATTTATTGACCGGCCGACGCCCGGTAACGACCTGCGAAAATCCACTCCAGCGATATCTCAACTTCAGCGAGTACCGGTAGGACGGTTTCTTTCCTTTTTTTCCTCCCTGTTACTCATTTTCTTCCACAAGCACACAGCTCACAGTATGTTTGTTTACACAAGTGAGAAGTTAATTTTTCCATTACTTTTACTTAAACTTTCCCTGCCCACAACTTACCAACTCGGGCAGTCGTTTAGCGGGAATTTTATTTGTACCATTTCGTACCGCGCTTCGTTTCATTTGTTTGGTTGGTTCGTCCTCCTGCTTCTGCGTACCTTGGAAGGAAGATGCGCCACCACGCTTCGTGTGCAGTTAATTAACTGCACAACATCCAATCTCGTACGATCGCGCCACGTTACGCGAATCGTTCTTATCTTACGCAGTCGCCAGCTTAAGATGCAGAGCATACTGTAAGAGGGAAGCCACGCTGGAAGACGTCGAATCGCTGGGAGCTTAGCGTACCGACGGTTGGCAGCCGGCAGCGCGGAACGCATCTCTCTACCGGGCTTACAACACCGAGCTTGATCAGTCAAATTACTTTCAGGATCAATTAAACAGAAATAAACATCCATTACCGACCGGGCCGGCCTTTTTGTAATGTCGATGCGAACCGCTGCCTAGCCGGTACCGCCGGTGTCATAATTATCAGTTGTAAAAGTGTACTTTATTTATGTGTTCATCTTTCGCCTTTGCGGCGGAACTCATTGTGTTAGCGGGTAAGCATCGTGCCGGGCTGGGAATCACACGGCAAGAACTTGTACTGTTCTCCCGGGAGGTTCGAGAAGTAATTAAAAGTTCATGCTCGAATCTCGTTTGCGCTTCTTGCGTACAAATCCATGTCTTTCCAGTGCTTCAACGACACAAAACAAGCACACGTTAGCAGCGGCAATAATGATCCTTTCCCGGAGCATTGAGCATTAGGGACGGATCGCAGCACTGGAAGTGTTGCTTTCGAGAACAACACATTTGACGGATAACGGCGCCACTAGGGACGGTGATGGAAGATTCGGTGTATGATTGAAATTTAAAAAGCTTGATGATAGCAGGATGCTATTTGGAGGAACTACATGCTTAACGAACGTGTCGTTAGGGTTAGATGTTTTGGATGGTATGGAACGTTAGACCTGCAACCGGAAGCGAAGCATCTTAAATTTAATTATTTCCTAAAGACGTCTAATCACACATCACGCTGTTGAATGAATAATGCATTTTATTCTTTCACAAGAATTTCCTGCAATCGAGCGACATTTACGATACTGTAGTTCTGAAGTTTCAGCGATATGCCCCCACTAAACCGGCGCCCATGTTAGCCCAAGCTATCTCATGCGCCATTACAATACAGAAAACCTTCAAGTCCTTTTTTCAAGGCGAATAAAGAACTGTGAAGCTCAATCAACCATCAAGCCTGTGTATGCAAATATAATTGAAATTTTACACAATTAAAATGAGCTGTAAAATTAAAAGCATACTAGAGAAACAAATTTAAATTTAACTAATACACTTACTAACACAGGCAGAAGTTGCTTACATTGTAAGTCATTTAATCCACTTTTGATAAGCAAAAAAATCACCTTTCTGTATAATTTTATAATCACATAATTTATTTCAAAGCGTTTTTACCGACAGGATAGCAACAAGATTAGTTAAGGACTTTAATCAGTCTGAATGGAAGATGGAAGGCCTTGATAATTATCTTCGGTTGAGTTGGAAAATTGCCCATGTGGAAAATTTGGAACTTGGGCAGCAAGGTCCGTTTTCCACAACGAAGCTTTAAGCTAAACCATATGGAAGCTTCAAAGCTCACATACCCGCTCAAAGCTCGTATTGCATCACAAGAAATCGGATTATCCGTGCTTTGTGTTTGAAGATGTTTTAGTACAACATATTTTAGACCAACACCTGTTTGCTTTGGACTTTTTTTTACAATCTAGAGTGGAAAGAACCTACATAATTTAATTAATGGCATCAATGTTATAGTCTCTAAACGTTTACATAAATATTTTAGATAATAATTCTTCTTTCCGTTTTCAATTTAACTGTCCAATGGGATTTTCTTTCTGCAAACTGTACCTTGATATACTTTTTGAAAGACCTTAAAATCATGATGAGTAGTACATGTTTATGTTAAATGCAAAAGAACTTATTAAAGGTCTCATGAACTTAAAGGACACATGGCAGCTACATTTTTTAATCAGTAGAAGCTTGGAAAATCCATTTTTTGGACACAGCCATCTCTAGAAGTCTTGGTTTACCATTGCGGCTTCCTTGGCTAGATTATAGCCCTTGCTGAACGATCAGGCCAAGGCTTTGGAACGGAGCCGGTATTGCCTTGGTCCTCGGATAGTTCTATTAACTAGGGTAACATTCGTTAAACAAGCATTCAACTTTTCTATTGTTAGACGCTTGCACAAGTTGCTGCTATGTATTTTATGTATGCTCAAAGGTACAGTTTGCATTTAAAGCAAATATAAGTAATTTGGTGTGTATGTATGCTTGTGTACAATACAATTCAATTTGGTAAAATGGAATATTCCAAACATAGATGCATATGTCTACTACAACACCAAGTACGTGACCAAGCATTCACTTACCGCCTAACTTCTGAGAAACGCGTGTCCGTCCTTCGGTTTCCGAAGGATACTGCAAGATAGAAAAAATGTCCTTACTGCCACATACTGTAAGGAACTTTGTGTACGTACCTTACATAGATTAAATCCCAAAGATATTCATAAATAGATAGATAACGAAATCCGTTCAACCACATTTTCACTGTACGATTTTTTCTTCCGAACATGAGATACATTTTTCAAGGCCATCAGTTTCAGCAGCAAACATCAGTAAAGAGCTCCCACTTGTTAAGCAAATCATCTATTCGTATGAGAGAATCAGAAACTTTGCTTGCCGTACTCTTTCTTACCGTGTTTGGTGGACGGCGTGAAGATTTAATCTAGAATCTTTCAATATTTTCTACGAATTGGTACGATATCGAATTACTTTTCCTGAAGTTAAATATGCTCCAGTACGCATGTGAAGTTTCTTTGTTGCAGAAACGGCATGCCACAAAACGACGAAAGTATTAAAACATTGAATTGAGGACACGCATACAGTAACTATACTGCTCATAATTAGTATAAAACTGGTCCAGCAAATGAAGCGAGCCAATTGGCAAATTCTGAAACATAAAAAAGATGTTTGCACCAACCCACACAAAAACGAACGTACACAAATTCTGGGAGAGTGTTTACAATTCAAAGACGGTTGCAGTTTGACGTTTCTCTGGAAGTTTACCGCATGCCCATTACGCAAAACTGACAGTTTTAGATTGGGGCATGGATGACAGTTTGGAGAGAAAGATAAAATTGATTTATTTTATCTTTTACTAAAACCATTAAAAGAAATACAATTTGCGTAGGCATCGAATTACCAATAAGTACCCAGTTCGGAAGCGAAGTCAAATCTGCATGCAAACATATTTGAACAAATCCAAACATAATGAATACAACACATTCAGTATTCTTGTCCAACGTGGGAGGTGAAAGGCGATAGTTTTGAATTACGATAAAATGCTACACAAAAACAATAGAAGAAAACACAGCTACAAACAATAAATTTATGCATCAACTTCACAGCACCGAACGAGAGGCGAAACTACGGGCGAAACCACTTGCTACATTTGTGGGCGAATTTATCCAAGACAACTATGCTTCATTCTTGGGGCAAACTGTAGATGGCGCTAGTAGCAACAGAGAAGATTTTTAATGCGAGATGTGAAAAACTGTTGTTAATTGTATTATTTTTACTAGGGTTTTGTTTCCTGTCTTTTTACAACTACTTTCTTACTGAAGTGCAAAATTGTTTAATTTTCGTGAGATACAAAACCTTTGCTAGATTTATGTTCAGCATTGCGCCTATTTTTCAATTCAGAAAGGAAGTTTATCATTGCTCATTTGTTACACTAGTTACCGAATAAAATTAATCAAATTTTTGCTTGTACATGCTTTCTTTACTGCCCCAGCTCACCGCTATCCGACTCAATTGACACACTTCTCATTCTGTTTGAAATATCAAACCTATCTTTATTCTTTTCACCATCTTATCCAACCTCTTCGTCTTCCCAACGCTCCAACCGCGCTCCTTGTGATTGTTTCAATTTAAACTAAATTTTCCACCATTTCTTCGTCCGATTACTTAAAGCTTTTGCTTTCAGCGACATTTACTTTCCTCTTCTTCAAGCAGAGAGGCCTTTTTCCCCGAGTTAAAGGATGTTCCTTAACGTCTTCCAACATTTACTTACCGCCGTTTGCCAGCAGCCCGGAACGGAGGCCAGCATTCCGGAAAAACTTACACCGGAAAGAGGAGGAAAATAGAAAACGGGGCAAGACAGAATTGCTGCGAAAGTCCACCGAGTGGAATGGCGTGGACGAAAGGATGGATTCCCGTTCCATATCCGCACCAAGACGGCCGGGCTGGCTGAAAATGAAGATGATGATGTGCTTTGAGGCCGTTGAGAAGGATTCCTTCCCATTCGCCCATTCGATCTACCGTCACCCCTTTTCCCGTTCGCCCGTCTCCATTGAGTGGCTGTTGAAGGGAGGGTTTTTCTGAATCACAGTGGAAAATGGTGGCATCCGGTGGGATCCCAAGAGAGCGACGCGTAAGGATTCCTCCCCAGCACCGTGGTCGCAGCCGAGCCGAGCAAAGAACAATGGGCAGAGTTTACTTGCCCTTATTGAAGACATAAAAAGCCTTCATCAGCAGTAGGCGTTACTCGCTTGGGAAAGAAGCGCACAAAGCGTGCAACAATCAGAAGAATCAGAAGACAGAGCACAAAAAAACACCCAGTGCGAAGTTTACATCAAACACCCGAAGACGGTGTCGACGATTCGCAACCATTCGCCCTGCGGGGATAATGGAGTTTCGGTCGCTTTGTTTGCACGCGCTTCTCCATTTTCTCCTTGCTGTGTGTTCCCTGAAGAAATCCCCCGGCACCAAAATTGAATGGCGGGGAAAGTTTTTCCCTTCTGGCAATCTTTCCCCCGTCGACACAAAGCCAGCAGCAGTAGAAGACAAGTACGCACACACACTTTTCCGGTGGGTGAACGACAAAAGTTCGCTTGTCGTCCCGCCATCCTGTCCCAGGGCACCGCGCTTTTGCCGCGTGCGTCTTTTCAAAGGACGAACATTCCGATGGAAATGCGTTTTATTAACCATCAATTGCGTGGATCAATTCAAGCGCGCGAACCGTTGGGAAAGCGTGTCCCCGTGAGCGAGAAACGACGGACTCACGGAGGATGGAGAGGAAACGGGTAACGTATTCTGGGTTTCGGAAGTTTGCCGAGGAAAATGACGTTAATGAAAACGATACAGGTTGTTTCGGGTTTAAGTAGTGCGACGAAAATTCGGCCGACAGTAGCACGGAGTGGGTTATCGGGTTCGAATAGGAATGGAAAGATGATAAGCGGCATTTGGGTTCGAATAGGAATGGAAAGATGATAAGCGGCATTTGGAGATGCTGTAATATCGGTGTCATAACACTAGCGTATGATATTCTTAGCTAAATGGTGCGTCGAATATAAGCTGATAATTCAATTCTTGCTCGATAAATGTTATTGAAATAGATTGTTTTATATCTTGCAATTTTAATAATAATGCTTTGAAGCTTTAATTAAGTTTGTAACTCATTGAGTGAATCACTAAAAAACCTGAATTTTTACACTCTTCTTTCATACACTACAACTTCAAAAGGTCAAATTTTGACCGACGCATAACGATATATTGCTAGGGGCCGAAATCGAGCCAAACGAATAATCTGAAGCAGTTGGAAACCAGTACAGATAGGTGAGCGCTCCTTTGAAGTCGTCCAAAACTTCACCTATCTGGGGTCAAAAGTCAGCACCGATAACAACATAAAAGTTGAATAGCCTTCCAGGGTACTGGCTGCCAACAACTCAAACTACATCCAGAGGAAACTCCGCTCAAAATACCTGCAACGACGGATGAAGCTGGGACTGTATAAAACCTTTATAGTCCCAGTACTCACATACGCCTCTGAGACATGTACTCCAAAACTATCGAAACCCTCTTAACCGCGTTCGTGAGGAAGATACTAGGAAGGATTTTTGACCTCGTTTTAACAAGAATGACGAGATCTACAAGCTGTAGGTAGATGTTTCCATCGACTTAGACTCGACAAATTCCGATGGGTTGGTCATATCATGAGAATGGCACCGAACGACCAAACTCTCTAAACTCCTTTTAGGGCGTTCTCATGGCCAGAGAAGGTATGGTAGGCTCAAATTGTGCGACACAAGAAAGTGCGCGGTATCAAGGATTGTTGGAGCAAGCCAAGACCACGAAGCGCCAAACAAGTAAGTAAGTAAGTAAGAGGCTTCGTCATCTTTTTCTCTTCTTTCGTGGCCTGCTCCTAGGAAGCACGTCTAATAGACATGGTCTGGTGTCCAACCCGTTTCCAGGAAACTCGGTCCGTCCTCCATTCCCGGCTGCATCCGATATCCCTCAGGTCTGACTCCACTTGATCCAACGAGCCAACGAGCTCGCTGTGCTCCTCTACGCCTCGTGCCGAACGGGTCGCTGACGAGCACTTTCCTGGCAGGCCATGAGTCCGGCATCCTCATCACGTGACCCAACCAGCGTATCCTTCCGGCTTTGGCAACCGTCAGGATGTCTGCATCGTCAAACAGCTCAGCTAGCTCGTGGTTCATTCTCCTTCTCCACACGCCCTGCTCGCACACACCGCCAAAGATAGTCCGCAGCACCCGCCGTTCGAAAATGGCGAGTGCTTTGACGTCCTCCGCCAGCATAGTCCAGGACTCGTGCCCGTAGAGGACTACCGGCCGTATCAGTGTGCGATATATGGCGCATTTCGTGCGTTGCTGGAGTCTTCTGGATCTCAGGAGTTTGTGGAGCCCATAGTAGGCACGATTCTGCTGAACAATGCGCCTTCGCATTTCGCTGCTTACGTTGTTATTCGAAGTTACGATCTTGCCAAGGTAGCAAAACTCCTCTACTACCTCGAGGTCGTCGTCGCTTCGTCATCTAAAGGAACCTAATTTAGCAAGTGATCCCTTGTTTTATTCATCTAGAACGGCCTGGTCGTATTGCTAAGTGATCCCTTTCGTCTGAAACGCAAGATCGTCGAAGAACTCGGATTGTGAGATCTCATGGTAGACTAGGTCCATTTGGACGACGACCTTACAGTCGAATTTGGTCTATCGTCCAAGGATGTACCTTACCTTTTCGTGTAAGAAATCTTGGTGATCATGAATCTCAAGCTTTTCCAATTTCGTTGTTAGAGGCACTCCTGCCATTGATCTCATTCTGCCATTCTTCTCATTTGGAGTCGTCAGTAGATGATCACGCTGGTGTGTTTTTCATAACACTTGTTTTACTTTTCATTAGACGGATCTTTCTGCTCATCGAGTTTCTCGTATAACGACTGAAACACATAAAAAATATTAAATTTGTTATAAAAGGGTTGCCTGTACATAGCATGTTTATAGGAATTTCTCTTTCAATTTTACTGAACTCATAAGAGTTAATCTAAGAAAAAGAAAAAATCGATAACGCTTATAATTTACATGAAAACACATAAGATTATTAGTATATCGAATGTTTGTGGTACTTATGTTGTTCATTTAATTACTTTTGAGTCTCTCCGTTTTCGAAAACATGTTGCTTCTTTCTATGGTTAACCATTAAATGTAAGGGATTCCTGTGAAGCGATTTTTATTGAACGTTTGAAACAAAGTTCTGTTTTTTAGGAAATGTATACAAGGTACAAAATGTTGTACCTAAAAGAATTGTTTTAATAACAACTAACCCATATTCTTAAAACCCTTGATTTAAGTGAGATACATGTGTCTAAAACTGATTTAAAAAAAATATCCTCAACTGCCGTACAACTTGTCATCAAAGAAGTAAAATAATTAAATTATATGCTTCGTGAAATTCAAACTTTTCATTGCGTGCACAAGACAATGCACCATCACCACATGGGCAACTAAACGTAAAAATAAACCATAAAACAGCACCACTCGTCCAAGCCATCCCATCGCTTCCCAACACTTGTCGTACGGCGGCAATGAAAAAACGAAAAGCAAGTCGTAATAAAAACATTTAACACAATAATTTGTCCATCTTTCAAGCATCGCTGAGCAAACTAATTGCAAACCATATGCAAATACTCTCACAGCAGCCCTACAGCCCCCTCCCACTTGCAGTGTCAGTCGACCACGTCCCTTCCACGGATACACGGATCATGCCTTAGAGGCCGTGTCGAGTGGCAAATATTAAACACACATCGCACCCCCTTTTGATCCCAACATCCGTACATCCGACACCCACCGCGTAACTAATCTGAATTTTATTAAAAAAGTAAATAAGGCAAACGGAGAGCAGGTTGCAGAAGCTGGCTCCAGGCACCGGGACGAAAACATTACCGAAACATCATCCCTTTGGCCGGTGCTACGGGATAATAGCTGTTGTTGCCCTCTTTTCGGACTCTCGGCAAGAGCAAGTGCAACCCCTTGTTTGGCGTGGCAAGAAACTGAAGAGATAAAAACAAGCCGGTAAAGTTCCTCTTCTACGCAACACACGACACAGGGAGTCATGTTTATTGGTCTGCTCAATTGATTCGCGCTGTCGAGAGGAGTTTTCCCTAACCTTTACAAACCGTAAACGCATTGAACCTTTTCCGAAACAAACCCCTTCTCGATGCTGGGCCGCGTAACCGTGTGCCGTAACGGATAGGGCGAATTAACTTTTATTTAATAACCTCCGGATTCCTCATCCCTCCGTGGTTCGATCGGGCAGGGGTTTGCTTTGATTATCCTTACCGACGGATTCAAAATTAGAGGCAAACAGCAAAAAGTGTCACAAGAGTACCCTCACCCTACGCAAGGACCTTCTTCATTGCACGTGCACTTGTCCCACACACATCCATACACACCCGGATGATCACGAGGATGATGAGGATGTTGATGGTTGGCTTCCAGCATATTGCAACCGATGAGCGTATGTGTAATGCCCGACCCAACCCAACACCGACACGGAGCTGGCCATTTATCTTTGTATTAATTTTATGAGCTATTAGACGTTTACCGGAAGGTTATGAAAATTTTTATTAGCTGCTCTCCCTACACCCTTACTCCCTTGCTCGGATCAGCGATGTCATCCCACCCAGACCAGTATTATCGCGAGAAGACGATAATAATTTTCCGCTCATCGAGTTTCTCGTATAACGACTGAAACACATAAAAAATATTAAATTTGTTATAAAAGGGGTCCGTAACATACAAAAGATTGTGGTTTGCTTTATTGCTGCTTTGTCTGGTCTGGTTTGAAAATTTATAGGTGAACATTACATTTGTTTAACGTATTGTTCTACTTTAAAATATTATACTGCAAAATGCTTATAAAGATGTTTATTACTCCGGTCATATTTTTGTATACTTACTAGTCATTCTATTGTGTTGGCTATATTTTTTTAAAATAGACATTCTTACTCGTTTAGCAAACTTTTCACAATTATCACTGATCAAAATATTGAAAATAAGAAACAAGATTAAGGAGTTACATATTAAAAGACAGTAGAACAATGTACTAGCTCATTACAAGAACTGCTGACTGTAAGGTAACGAATCAATGTAATTACTTATAAATCGTTTTGTTTATTGAATGAAGAACGACCAAGCCATATAACTTATAAATCTTTTTTTCAGTTTAAAAGGAAAATATTTCCACTGTTCGTTTTGTTCAAAATGCTTTTTCATTTCAATTAAGAGTTTAAAGCACTCTCTTTTTAATCATTTATACTTGCTGGGCGGCCCGGTGGTAATGCGACAGCGGCGCCGGTCTTCACACGGCAGGACCGGGGTTCAAGTCCAATCTGGGCCGTTCCCCCATAGTGAGGATTGACTAACCAACTATGCGGTATCAATTAGTCTAGTAAGCCAGAAATGGCAGGCATGACCTTAAGAGGTCGTTAGGCCAGGAAAGAAGAAGAAGACTTGCTTATGCATCTTTAATTTAATCATTTTTTTGTATAATTTGCACTGCAATACCAAAAGTGTTGTAGCTGTTGGTATTTGGTTTGCCGTATATTCTATTAGTCTTTAACAGAAAAATACTCAACGAAAGCAATAATTATATTTCTAAGTGATTAATTGAAGGACTTTTCATGTTTCTTGCAATTTTTCTTTTATTTACTTAATCTAGAATAAGATCAAAATTGCAAGATAGCTGTTAAAGCTTTCAAAGTATTACGTATGAATAGAAATTATTAATAATTTATTTATAGTTACTTCTTTCAATTTCTATCAGTTTGGATCAGAATAAGAAGTTTGCATATTTCCTAGTTTCTTCATGTTTTCTGGTTTTGAAAAATTAGATATAAATATATCAGTTGAGGATCTTCATATTTGCTAAATACTTTCTCTTATTCGTTCAAACTATATTCAATAACAATATTAAAGTTTTTATCATTACTTTTACAAAATAGTTATGCTAATTAAACTTTATAATATTTTACTGGACTTTATTGCTTACGATTTTGATCGTTTAAGATTAGAATAATTTGTTTTTTTTTTATGTTACAAGAACGTTTGTAATTCATACTGTCATTGTCAATTGTCACTAATTGTTTACCATTCCTTATCTAAGTTTTTGATCATCGATATAAGAGTTTTAACATACATACATCGACAAATACCTAAATAAAGATACTCTAAATCAAATACAAAAACTTTAAGAAAATACAAACCTAACAAACATTGAATCTGAAATGAGTTTTAAACTAATTAATCGTCACGTTAACGGTCAAATGTTTAGCTAGATTGAAGTAAATATTTATCATTTGCATTACAGACAGCCAGGAGCACAGAAAGTGATTGCTGTAAAGTTGGTCCTCAGTTAGTAAGCAGAATATCTATTGCATGGACAAATTCTCATAACTTCTCACGCTTTTACCAAACCTTGCAAGCATGCAAACATTTTAACATTTCCAAGAAAATAACAAATACCCTTTACACGATTGACATTCATACTAACCCGTTTTTCCGTTCGAGGAATACAACATTGTGGCGATTTCAACACACATCCACAACAACCAAACGACAAACCCTTTCCTTACGAACACTCGAACCATTCCCGTCTGGACGTGTCCTGCTCGCTCGCCAGCTTTTCCCTCTCCTTTCCCGGACCGATTTGACCGTCTATTGTTATGGTAGAATTTTATTAAAAACATATGAATAGCGATCGTTTTCAAAATTACCAGCATCCCACCCACTTACGGGTGAGTATGTGTATGTTACGTACAGCATGCGTGTGTGTGTTTGCCCATTTCCCTTGAAAACCATCTTCTTTCAGGGCCACTTGTAGTAAAAGTCTCCCTCACCAACCCAATTCGTTACACTTGTCGGTCGTCCAGTGTTTGCGTGTGTGTGTGTACGTTCTCTTTTATTAGATTTTATTGGAAAACGTTTACCCTCTCGTTGCAGCAACCGACCAGAACCGGACGGTAAAAGAAAACGACGGAAGTTGAAGGGAACACCATGAAAAAGGAAAAATCATTCCGAGCACGAATCGTACGAACCACTGCCGAAAGGGTCAGTTCCGTTTCGCAAAAGTGAACCTCTCCGAGACAATGGATGTGGTTCAATAGGCGACAGGCGACAAATGGGGTGAGACACCGGGACCGGGAACACACACACACACACACACAAAGAGACAAACCCAAAAAGGACATGTCCCTTTTCCCTTGGCTCCTGGGCTTCCTTTTCCTTAGTCACCCAAAGCGACATTTAGTGAAACGGTGACAGGATTTGAGGGTGTCGATTTCAATAAATTTTGCCGCTCGAACAGACGGAGATTGCCATCGTCACCCACCGCTTCCGGTGCTCGATCCGCTGCCAAGGGATAAAATGATCATACACGGTCAGGTCCATGGTTGAATGGCAAGTAGTAGCTGCAGCAGGAAGGGGAACAACCGGAACAAAAAGCAATAAAAAAAAAACCAAAAAGCGATTTGTCCAACTGATTATCCTTCTCACTTACTACGGGTGGGTGGAAAAATCAAATAAGCACTTCACCCCCACTCTTCCAACACCCTACATCCCACCCGGGATACTCTCGGACGCAATAATCTTGTGACGCGTGAAGCGAACTCACGTGTTGTCACGTGGAAACAGCAAAACAGGAGAAGAACAACCTGTTCCGGGGGGTAGCGCTTCAAAACGGTCGTTTCGTTCCGGCAGCCATCTCGAAGGGACATCTCGATTCGCCCGGTACCACATTTGTCATCGGAAGTTATTATTAAAATGAAGAGTGATTAATGTTTGGTTGCGAACACGACAGCACGATTGCGTTTGGCAGGGGCAGGGAAACTTTGGAAGGAAAATTTATGGGCCGTAGTGAGCGCGTTCTTGTGATGTGTGTATAATAATCTACGAAAGGGCGCTATTGTGCTCAGGTGAGAAAAGGTCCGTAACCGAAAATGGGGGTGAGATTAAGCAGGGATTTTCAGTGGGATTTAATTGAAATAAACGGGCTTTAAGTGGATGTATGGCGAAGAATATAAATATTTGCTAAATCTAACATATTATTATTATCTCGGTAAGTAATGCAATAAAGACGCCCTAAATCGAAAGTATTGCGGAATTTGTAACCACTAGTTTCAAAACTTTGGGCGTTGATATTGGACATTAACAATAAGCTTGATATTTGATGCAGAATATCGACCCATTCGGCATACAAATATTGCGCCTAAAGGTATGCAATAAACAGTTCACATGGTTTTACAACTCATTTTTAAATGCCAACTGCGTGTTTCATTTGTTGAAAAGCCTATCGCAACATATGATGTATTTCTTGTTTTCGAAGATAGGTAATTCCATTTTTGTTAAGGTATATCTCAACAGATACGGGCGATTTGTTTATACTCTTCAGTGTTTGCTACAAAGAAAGGAGCAGTGGCGAATTTTTCTTGAACAATTGCCAAAGGTTTCATATTAGGAGTCTCGTTGAAGAGGCCTTGTCTAAGGGGCCTCTTCCAAGGGGTCTCGTCCAAGGAGCCTCGTCTTAGTGACCTCACAAAAGGGCCTCGTTCAAGAGGCCTCATCCAATAAGCCTCATCTAAAGAGTCTAATCAGGGGGTCCCTCTGAAAAGAGCCTTGTTCAAGGAACCTCGCCTACCACGAGTTATAGTTATGCATTTTTTTTTTTCCTTTATAACGATAGCGTCAAGAAAATCACGAAATTAGCCTTGGTGAATACGTGATTACATCTACGCAATCAATATCCCAGACCGGTATCAAATCTCTTCCGGATTCACCTTCTAAGAACGCTAGACTGACTAGCCAGAAAAACAGCCTGAAATAAGAGAGCTAATCTAATCTATCTTCCTCTTATTCTCTGGCTCTACAACCTCGAGAATTTGGAAGAAATTGATTGTATACATCTAGGCGTGGCGAGTACTCGACGTAATAAAATCAAATAAAGCTAAATTTAATCGCAATAAAGCTGTTAAAACAAGAATACAAAATGGTATTATTGTCACAAGCGTACAACTTTGTCCGGCACCTTCAGTACAAAAGAGTCCAGCTTTCCAAAACCTTCAACTATTTCCATAACCCTTGTGCGAATTACAAGCTCGCATAGCGCCGCCTCACCGACCCAAAGTAAAGATGTCGTCCCGTTGCGTTCATCATCGATTTAATTGCTTTAAGAAGTTACCCATCGAACTGTCAAGTAATCATTTATCCTTAATTCCAATACCTCCGTTCGCCCTTCCTCTCTCTCTCGCTCTCCCGACCCGCTACCATTCCGATGGCCGGCAGCTTAAAGACACTTTGCGAACGCGCGAACTAAACGATAATCGTCAACGCATTCGCCTTCAGCGACACGACACATTCCTGTCCATGAAATTGCGAACAAATTGAATTCACCCATGAAATGGTTTCTGCTCTTACGTTGCGTTCAGCGGCTCAGCCGAGGCTGCCCAAAAATTCGACGTAATAAAATCAAATAAAGCTAAATTTAATCGCAATAAAGCTGTTAAAACAAGAATACAAAATGGTATTATTGTCACAAGCGTACAACTTTGTCCGGCACCTTCAGTACAAAAGAGTCCAGCTTTCCAAAACCTTCAACTATTTCCATAACCCTTGTGCGAATTACAAGCTCGCATAGCGCCGCCTCACCGACCCAAAGTAAAGATGTCGTCCCGTTGCGTTCATCATCGATTTAATTGCTTTAAGAAGTTACCCATCGAACTGTCAAGTAATCATTTATCCTTAATTCCAATACCTCCGTTCGCCCTTCCTCTCTCTCTCGCTCTCCCGACCCGCTACCATTCCGATGGCCGGCAGCTTAAAGACACTTTGCGAACGCGCGAACTAAACGATAATCGTCAACGCATTCGCCTTCAGCGACACGACACATTCCTGTCCATGAAATTGCGAACAAATTGAATTCACCCATGAAATGGTTTCTGCTCTTACGTTGCGTTCAGCAGCTCAGCCGAGGCTGCCCAAAAATTAACGAAAAAACTAAAAACCAATCGAACCAGATCGAAGACAACCCATTTTGGGGAGGCCAGGGATATGGGTGACGTGTTGAGGTCATTTAAAATTCAAATCAGAAGCCCTCCCGCTACCGAATGCGTGATGGAGGGAATTTATAACAAAACAAAAAAAAACACATCCTCACCCTCGAGCAGTGGACAAAAAGGCAGCTTCAGAAGGCTTTACTTTGCAACGTAGGCTCTCTCTCTCTCTCTTTTCTTATCGACGAGCTAACTGGATGGCTTGGGGCTGGATGTGTTCTGGGTTTAAGAGCGCAGTTAAGCGACCACATCACCTAAAGGCGCTATAAATAAAGCAATAAAGCGGCATGATTGAAAGAGCTAAAGGTCCGCCGAAGCCGAAGCCGGAGTGGTTCTCCGCCGTTTTGCTGGGGGCGTTCGTTGCGGACCTACCACCACGCGGATCCACGCGGAATGGGAAATCTTGTTAGCACGAAAGCTTCCGCGTTTACACGCGTACACATCCGAATGGTCAGAGCGAATGGTCCCCTAGTACGGATACCGGTGCTAATAAATATTTACTCTTATCAGCGCTCCTTTCAGGAGTAGCAACAACAAACCGACGGATAAGCCGGGATAAGTTCCACCTAACAGTAGCCGATGTCGATAGCTTTCGAGTAGGCCACTCGACGACGACGAGCTCCACGCAACCTTTGGAAGCTTCAGTCTGCTAACAAGATTCGCCCAAAGCAGCGAGACCCAGCGACTCCGAAGTTCACACACGAAGATCCACCGTGTAAGGTCCCGACCAACCTTCCCGACGGTCGTTATCATAATTGAGTTGATAACAATTTTATTTGATTCCCGATTTCCACCCTTCGCCGACACGCCCGGTATGCCGCCTTTTGAACCATTTGCCCATTTGCGTAGAACCGACGCCGAATTTATTGATCTCGGATGCTTTACATTTTACGTGCCGGTAGCTTAGATATTCTATCGCACTCTTATTTTGGCCGCGAGGTTTTGCCACCCAAGTTGCCGGCAGAAGAATGCTTCAATGTTGCTACGGGTTCGGGTCGGCCGGTCGGTTTCCCATATCGTGTTATGTTTGGAGCGTTTGACTGGATTTTTTGGAGTTTTTCAATCGGGGTACGGCTGATAAAAAGGGGTACCCAGCATTTTGTTTTTGCTTGCCACCTGTAGAAGATAGGACTTGCAATTCTGCTCTGGATTTGATTATTGGTAAGGGACGCTTAGAGAGATAATTAATTATTTTTTACATTAAGTAAAATCTGTTTGAAGAAATGATATTTCTAGTCTTATGCATCAATTAATTCTAACCCAGAATTCTAGTTCAAACCTTTCTTCAAGCCCTTTCTGTGAAGCTTCCGCTAAGGCTATTACTTCAATAAGGGTAAGAACATAAATTTCATTAGGCAGCTATCGGTACCGGTTGTGACTTTGCCAACCAACAACACACCATAACAATTCCAAGACCACCCCAAACTCTCTAGGTGACAGTTCTGGGTGATCGCAACTGTCAACCAAAGACACCGCCTTTAGCTATTTCCCCGTGAAACCAAATGTGGCTAAGAAGCTGTCGAAGGCAAACGAAAACAATCAAACATATGCACAGAAGTCATCCGAAGGCTTTTAGATTCCTGTTGACCACCGGGAGCCGCTAGCCGAACTCCCGAAACCCGAAAAACCCGAACCTAGTCATTAAGATAACGCTGCCGGAAAGGTCCGTTAAGCACAGAATACACACGGCTCAAGCTTTCGGTGGCTAAAGAGCAGTAGTCCGATGAACGATTTACAATGTCTCTCGGTTGTCATCGTGAATTAAGATACGGCTCGATCCGCTTCATCGGCGAGCAGGTATAAAAACCCTGAATGTCCTGTGATCTAGGAAACACAACCGTACAGAAGAGTTCGATAATTAAATTAAAAAAAGGTTGTTAGTCGATTCACCCGTCGGTTGGTCTCGATCCTTAACCATCTTTTGAACTAGCTGCAAGCGAAGGTGTAACTTAAATGCCGCCATCCCATCTAACCCATCTTTTTGGGCGCGAGAGAGAGAGAGAGTGGATATTATTATATGTTTCGGTACATTTTTACTACATTCCAGTTTAATTTTAATGAGAAGCTGTGTAGCGGGAAAGCGCTCTCGGTCATCAATGCGCGCGCGACCACTGCCATGGTCATGTTAATTGAGTAGTTGAGACATTCCAGAACTTCTCCGCAATCAAAATAACATACCGAAATGCTCGATTTTCCGAGCTTGGAATCGGAATTTGAAGCAGTTCATTTTTGATAATTTTCTGTCACACAAGTGTACAGATGCACACACACACGGTGTGTCCTGTGTTGCGTTGTGTTGCGGTATGTAGTGTATCTAGGCGCTTAACGGACATTCTTGCCCGTCGTAAGAGCCTCGCTTGTGCTGAGATGCAGGCTTGGATGACGGATGTGCAGGGTGAGGAATTCTTGTGACTTTCGATGTAAGAAAGGTGAAATCGGAATGCATTTGTATTTGGTACTGAGATTTTGAAGAACTACAACAAAGCACAAAACGTTACTTTGCTGAGTTATGCTTTTGAAGATACTTATTTATGTTTTAAAATTAATGCAACAGTAGCATCATTTCCAACAGTGCAGTTGGAAGTCTCGTTGAAGTATTTTTTTTACGAGCGCCATCAACCGCGGATTCTGAGTGATTTTCACACGGACTACAACGTCTGCGATGTAGACGGCAAGATTCGGAGACAAGTAATAGTGACCATACGAAAAAGACTCGGTTTTTCTCAACAGCTGAAGGGTCGAACTGTTAAATATCCTGTAATGCAAAGACGTTTCCATCATTCTTCAGAAAAAGAGAAGATTTGCCTATTTCTAAGCGCTTCGACTCGATTCTCTAACTATTTTCAAGTTCTTCACTCCTAAGGGCTTAAACACATAGTGTCAATAAATGTTTAATCGTAGTTCCTCGTCTGTTTAGGTCATAGTTACTTCAATTTAACTGAAACTATAGTAATATTTCGTCTGCTCACAAAAGACAATAAAAATCGATGAATGATTAGATGATTTACTCCTCTAATTTTAATGCATTCAATACATTTTTTATATTTGATTTGAAACTTTAATTTACTTTATAGTACTTTATAATGTACATCTAAAATGCTCGTCTTCATATCATACTAAGTTCTTTCTTGAAAACTGCCATACCGTACCTAAAAAGCTAGTTACGATGTAAGGCTTGTATACATTTAGAAGTTTATTTTCATATAATTTAAAATATTTAGTAATCTGCAGGGGCGGCCCGGTGGTGTATACGATAACGGCGCCGGTCTTCACACGGCAGGACCGGGGTTCGAATCCCGGCGGACTGCCTCCCCGTACGCAGGACTGACTATCCAGCTACGGGTAAAACCAAGTCATAGAAAGCTAGAAATAGCAGGCCAAGACCTTCCGAGGTTGTAGAGCCAGAGAAGAAGAAGAAGAAGAAGTAATATGCAATAGAGGCTTAGAGAATAGTTGAGGTTATACATATTGAACAAATTGAATATCTGCTTAATTAAAACATATTTTGAGGTTATGTTAAAAGCTTTAACTGCCATTTATAAGTGTGAGTAACTTCTGTAGCCATCTGGTGGATAGATTTAAAAGTTTCTTCCACAATCTACTTATAATTCCTAACCTCAATTAAGCTCATTCTAATAAAGCTATTAATATTAGCGACCAGGATTAGATTACCTATCTCCAATTCGTTCCTCCGATGTGTTTAAAAACGAATTTTTATTTCTTTCTTATCATTCGCTCGCTTTTTTCTTCCTCCCAAAAACCAAATGTTTCCCAACTCACGCTTTTTATGATTTACTGCACAATTTGACTATCTATAATTGTATTCCTTTCGATAACACTCAACCGAACCAGTCTTATCAGTAAACGGTTGGTTAGAAAACGATAGAAATGAAAAATAGCTCTATTAAAGCGGAGTTTTGCTATTGGCAGGGAAGAACGCGTCTTCACGATTGAGTGAACGCTCGGTGTGTAGGTGGTAACGGTGATATCCAATTTCGTGGAAACGATCGTACGCATTAAACAACCACACAGCACACCAAACAACAAGGGGTGCATAAAAACACAATCAAACCCACCACCGCTATTGGTTGATTCGGGCAGCAAATGAGAAAACTGCACCGTCCGTTGCAGTTGCTTGCACATCGTGACTGCACCCCGAGTCGTGGAGTCAGTCGGGTAATTAAAAGAAAAATAAAGTGAACAAAAACAAAAATAGGGCTAAAAACTACAAGCAACCAAACCGAGCAAAGAGAAGAAACCGAGCAGCTCCCGCGCGGAGTACCACTAATTAGTGCAGGCTGTTGGACATTTTTGTTACGTCCATACACGGAGCTACGGTGTGCTCCGATTTGCGATTAGTTTCTTCTCACCCCACAGGGAAGGGTTGCCATTCGTATCGGGAGCAGTTGTGGGGTAACCTTTTTCATCGCTTTTCATTTCTTCACGTGGAGAAGATTTTCGCACGGCCATTAGACAGCGCGCGCAGCACGAGAAAAACGCACGCATTAAAACCCCCCCGAGTACCTACGGAGCTATTTATTGACGGTTTATTAAATTTTCTCTCTCACGAGAGCTGGGCCAGTTGGGGGTTTCTTTTCATCCCTGGTTAGTAGTATTATTGGCAGCGAGATGGAAGCGATTAACATTTTCGCAACAACATCTTCCAAAACCTAAAGGGTCTGGATCTCCGAACCCGGTTGGTTGGTGCTGGTTGCGTGCGAAGAACATAATACTCTTCGACATAATCTCAACGAGTTAATGAAATTTTTAACTACCGCTTCTGTCAGATGTGGTGAAGAAGTAGTAGCAGCAGTAAGACCATCAATCATAGGACGCTTAAGCGGGCAGTCCTACTGCTTCATGGTGGCGTCACCTTAACAATGGGTCGGTGTCGCCATTAGCATAAACACAACCACGCCACGAAAGCACCGACTCTGAGCGTGCTCCTTAAATTAGAATATAATTAAAAGTCACTCAAATAAAACACACACACACCGGGACACAACCTCGGGAGCTTCTGGACGCAAAAAACTCCGGCGACTAAGATTGACATCCTTTAACGGATCTTTTACGACGCCAGCAGTAAAAGGTACCGAACGCAACCGAATTTTTATAGCGCCCGGTGTGCTTCGGCCATGTTTTGTTGTGTCGCTCGCTTCAACTTCTGCAGCAAGGATAAGGTCCTTAAACCCACGCAACCCGCACCAGCTAGCCGAAAATTTATGAAAACGACCAACAAAACCTCACCCTTTTTTCCCGTTTCCCCAATCTCCACCCCCGTTCCGGTGGTTGGAAGGGTTGATTTTATTTAATTATCTACTCCTACAGCTTGGCGCTGTCGTTATGAGTATCCGTGTGGCGTTTCGTGTGTTTTTTTGTGTGTCTTGCTGGAGGTTTTTTTCTTCCTTCCTATTCTGTTCTCATTTTGCCGTCCTTTTAATTGCTTCTCTATGATGCTCGCCACTTCTTATATTGCCAGTGGGTGCACCCGGTTAAGATTCCTTATCACTCGTGGGTTGTTCGGTTTAATTATCATCCTACGAACTTACGCCGGTGTAGCCCGGTTTGACATTCTATGGAAATTTGTATCCTTGTTGGTTTCGACATCAGGCGACAAAAGGAAAACCAAGAGGCCAGCAAGAGAGTTAAAGAATAATATCCATTGTAGCGCTAATGAGTTGTTTGTAAAGTCTGATGTTTATTAAAGCAGATGACAAGCAAAGGGTAAACAGAGTGAAAAGACGTGCTCGGTGCGTGGCACGTGGATGGATATAAAATTTTATTAAGCCTTTCGTTTCAACCTGAGGGACGTCATTACTCCGCAGTGTTAGCCATGATGAACCAAGCTCGTGTCGTCCTCCGGCACGTACAACCCAATGCAAAGTGATCAAGTTGCTTAAGGCTTATCCACGTTGCAAGCAGCCCACCTTAAGCGTGCCAATTACGCAATAATGCATCATCAAATTGCATTTAGTCGGAATCAGTCATGCAGTCATTTGCATTCAGGCATTTTAGGCAGCCGGTTATCGGGTACCGGATTTTCACTAATGTCTTCGAGAGTGCGTGCGACAGACAATTAAACACACCGGACAACTGCATCAGTTTGTCCTTTGTGTTTGACAGCACTATCAAGCGCCCACTAGAATGTTGATGTGCATTCGATAAATGCATCCCTCTTCGGGGATGCCGATCGATCGATTGACGTTTTGGTTCCGCAGGCTTTGCTAGGGCTGAAATTTGTATTGGATTTGAAATTTGCTAATACGCCATTGTTCCGCCATTTGGTTTGGAATTGATTTGTCGACCTATTTGCCGGGCAATCACATTTCAGCAGCTTTCGAGAACATCACAGTTGTTGTTGGTGGTAAATAAATAATTTCCTGCACGAGTGATACACTGAATCGGTTTGCAGTGTCCATCTTGGTAAGGCTCGGAAAAGAGCGCAATAGAAACGCCGGTAGCACCCAGTAACGCCCCGTCATCGTCTAATGAACATCCAATGGAAAATGTAGTTTTAATTAAAATTTCACCACCCGAATATGGGGTCCGCATTTGGGATGGTTCACATTTCACAACCACAAATGTGCCTATGCACGTTGCACCATTTTGCAAAACGGGCTAACGACGGTTGCTCGCTAGCATCTACCTGCTCCACCGGTTTTGCAGTTGATCGATCAATTAGGAATATTAGGAATTTGTCTTGCTTTGCTATGTACTGTGTGTGCTTGTGTGTGTCTGTGTGCGGATACCGCAGCTTCTACGCATCTACTTCTACCGATATGGATGGCTTGTTTGGGTCGGTGTAGCCCTACCGGGAGGACCAGCGGTGCTAGCTAATTTGTCTGCAAACGTATGCGTGAAATTCTACTCCCTTTTCTACGTGCTCTTTCCCGCTTCACTCGCTCAGTTATTCATATATGGAAAGGAGGAAGTGCTGGAGCATAGCTATCGATGACAACAACTAAACGGGGAGCGAAGTTTATGGGAGGGATGCGTTGCCATGAAAAATGCACCTTGTTAAATTACGTATGCATCAGAAAATCATGCTTGGTGACTGTTAATAAAAGA
The DNA here is from genome assembly GCA_002091835.1 of Anopheles maculatus. Lineage (NCBI taxonomy): Eukaryota > Metazoa > Arthropoda > Insecta > Diptera > Culicidae > Anopheles > Anopheles maculatus. The sequence continues at coordinate 10,037 of KZ063387.1, read as the reverse complement.
GGATTGTTGGTAAGACTATGCACTGATTAAGTGTAGCATTCTGCCAATACATTCCCTGCTGTAAATTCTTTCGGAAAGTGAAAAGAGCCAGTGGTGGTACATTTTTTTCTACGATAGCGACTCTCTTACAATGTTTATTTGAGGTAAACCGGTCAGATCGTATAAACTAGAGCTAAGCATTGTTTAAAGTCACATGAAAGATATTGCTGCTCGACATTTAACATTTTGACACCGTTTACCCGTGCTCTGATTTATCAACTATCGGATTATCCGTGCGCAGTCAAACTGACAGATAAGTGTTAGTAATCTGCAAGGTGTTTATAATATACCAGGTGAATTTCTATCAACTTTGACCGTCGACATTTTTGGTATATGTCTGTCAGATTTGTTATTGTTTATGTTTACATTTTTTGTGTATATCAAACTTTAGTTTGCTCATTTGCAGGATCATGTAGTTGTCGGTGGACATATTACGTAAGTTGCCGGTCCTTTACTTTACCGTGATTAGTTGTGGATTACTTGTAGAAGGCTGGAAGCTGGATTCTACAGGCGGACCAAATAGGAATCACACAGATCAAGAAGAAGATGTAGTTGGCAAAGGCGACTGAGGTGCCGGTCGCACGTACGGCAAGACCGGGAATACAATCCGAACCGCATCCCCGCAGTGTGGATTTCATTTGAAGAAAATTTCATGAAAATGTGAAATTACGAAGAATTTAGACTATCTAAAACTTGCATGTTGTATGCAATGATTCAAACCCTGGTTGGAAGCCACTTTATAAGACCGACTGCATTATTGTCGTCCCCTTGTGTTGTTAGTCGATAGCAGAATGCTGTTCCTGATGTTGTATAGCAAGTGTAACGAAAACTATACGTGTTGAGTTCGTGTAGCAGGCAACGTAATATCCCCATAGGAAAAGAGATGTAGGTCCATGGTACTAGCAATCAAAGCAGAAGTGCGCTAAGCTGATATCGAGAATGTGCGATTTACACTGGATATTCAGTGTATGTTGAGTAACAATAGAGGAACTAATTGTAATCACAGAGGTAGATTAATATGCTCAGCATTGAGAGCAATGCAAAAAGGTTTAGCATTCCAATATGCATGACGAATGCAGCTGTCGGCTTTGTTGAAAATATTAAGTATAATAAGTTTTATTTTGGTTTATTTGTATTCCGACATTTTGTATTGATGTAGCAATACGGCCAGGCCGTTCTTCAAGAATAAAATAAAACAAAATTGTATAGATGTTAGATTCCTACATACTACAACCGGTCAAAAATCTCATTCTAACTGTTACCCCTTACGCTGGACTGAGTATTATAGAACAGGTAAATACAAGTAAAAAGCCAAAAATTGCTGGCTAACACATTGTGAAAATGGGGCGGCCCGGTGGGGTATTTGTATCGGCGCCGGGCTTTCACACGACGGACCGGGACCAACATTTCATCTGGATCGTTCCCCCGTAGCAAGGACTGACCTATCCGGCTATGTGGTTATTAAAGTCTAATACCACCAGGCCGTCATACAGAAGTAAAAAAAACATTGCGAAATTGTAACATCATAACAGAAGAAAAACAGAAGATCATTCAAGGTTATATAACAATTTTTCTTAACTTTTTAAGTCCTTTCCTATCTGGGTACATAGCCTTACGTTTTTGAGTATGCTTTCGCTCGCCATACAGCTTTTTCATATTTATATGACGCATTCTTACAATTATTCTAAGTTTTGCAAAAGTTTGTATAACATCTAAAGGAACTTCGGGGATCTGTTGTTTTATAGCTTTAGCTAGGTTTTTCACAACGCCTGCCATTTTTCTTAATTTTCCACCTTTATGGATATTTTTAAAAATACTCTCCATTTTTTCACCTATATTCAAAAATTCCCTCGATGGTTTATATAAACCGCCAACTGAAAGCTGGTCAACAAATGATGAAGGTTGGCAGTATGGGTGGTCGTTGTTGGAATGATACGTTTGTAAACCTAAATTAAGTTCCTGATATTTTTCACCAAATTTTTTAGCTATATAACCCATTACATATTCCAACCCATCATGCTCCTGTTCAGACAAAGGAAGACTATCTACACTGTTGATATGACTAGAATGGGGATTAAATTCGTTGGCATTTTCGATTGAGGATGATTCGGTGAACGATAAACCAATTTCTGCTTCGTTTAGCAATGTTGCCGATATAACAATCTCTTCTTCTTCATTGTCACGACTTTCAGGTAGATTAGATTGCACTGATGTAACAAACACATCCTGATTCATATTATTGTTGTTTTCATCAGGATTATGAGTAACGTTTTTCAAAAATGATGGTGTCTTTCCCAAAATTATCAATCTTATTCTGTACATGCAGCTAAGTGGCGAAGGGTGATCATATACTCCACCTTTTTGACGGAGCTGTGAGAAAAAGTTTTCCAACACGTCTTGATTTAACTGAAATAGAGAAAAGGAATTAGGTATAGGTTATACCTTGCACAATATAAGTTACCTTATGTGTTGATAAGTATTTTATACAGTGTTTGGTCTGCATATCATTAAAAAGCATTTTTAAAGAGGTTATTTGCATTAAAATGCTTTTTTGGAAAACTTGTAAATTCTGTTTTCCTACAACGATCATATTCGATACCACTTCATACATTTCGTCTAAGGCCTTAATTTGTTCTTGGTTGCCAGTGAATGATTTTTTGTAATCCAAACTTGCTTTTGGTGAGTATGAGTTGGATACATTAAACCAAAGATCGACCATTTCGATAAAATTAGCTAAGTCTTTGCTTTCCTCCCCGCAGTATCGTCGCAATGAAACTGCGGTACTTCGTGACAGCAATTGAGCAGCGCGCCTAACATGTTGCCGTTCTTGGCTTGACGTTATAAGGTGTCCCTTATTTATTTTAAAGAGTGGTTTTAAAGAGGGGGCGGCCCGGTGGTGATGCGACAGCGGCGCCGGTCTTCACACGGCAGGACCGGGGTTCAAGTCTCATCTGGGCCGTTCCCCCATAGTGAGGATTGACTAACCAACTATGCGGTATCAATTAGTCTAGTAAGCCAGAAATGGCAGGCATGACCTTAAGTGGTCGTTAGGCCAACAAAGAAGAAGAAGTGGTGTCATTTCTGCCTCCTGTCTTTTTTCGATCATTTCGAATAGCGGTCTACAGTTGATAAATTTTTCTTTATATTTAAAACCACAATCCACTAGCCAATTCCTTATCAACTTCAAAAGATGAGGAGCATCTGGGATAACGTATACTTTTTTTGTTGTTGCTGGGTGTTTGAAATAAGGTGTTGTGTAGTGAGTGGCACCCAGTTCTTTCCAACAACTTATGTTTGAGGAGCAATTATCGCTTACGATTCCCGTTACATTTACTCCTTTGTCGTGCAATTTTCCAATTAAATCCAGCATAATTTCTTTCGTCATCTTCTTGTCGAATCCTATATAGACTGGTTGTTTCCAATTTTTGAATAGTCCCCTAGCGATTACTACTTGAATATAATCGTGGGGTCCTATAATTTCGTCCGCTGCAGGATCATATTCCAATACATGTTCGATTTTCATTTCGTCGAAACATAAGATGCATTCTGCATCACGATCTTCCAATGTCGATATGTAATGGCCCATAAAACAAAGCACATCATTCAAAACACCTTCCCTTAAATTCAATTTTCGACAATACTTTTGTAGAGTGGAAATTGATGGTAACGGGTAGTTCATATCACGTACCATGTAGTTGTAAGCTCTTTTTCCAAAATATCGCAATGTCAAGGCACAGCTTATTTCTTGAATTGTCCATCGAACTCGACGCTTCTCTTTTAAAATCAGATCTATTTGATTGGAAGACAATGTCATTTCAAGACAATTTTTAATTTTTCCAATCCAATCAGTTGCAGAAATGGACGAGTTATTTAGCTTTTCGATTTCTCTCTCTAGTGCTTTGTTTTGTTTTTTCAACTGGGTGTTTTCGGATGTGACTCGTTCTAGAGTTGTTTTCAGCATATTGTTTGCCTGTCGCAACGATTCGATTTCTTTTAATGTATTCAAATGCGCTTCCATGTCTTGTACTACATTGCTTCCGGAGGGTTCACCATCACTTGCGTGGATCTCTGTTTGTAGTAGTTCTGGATCAACATTTTCTTTCGATCCCTGATTCAGAAAACCTGAACAGATATCAGGTCGAAAAATTGTAGGCCGCGCTAGAATGAATATCATTTTCCTTACGTTTACAAAACTTCACCCATTCTTGACGAAGAGGATTATGCTTTGGAAACGTGAGGAAAGATACTTGAAGCCCATGTTTTTTAACATTGTAACGGCTTTGCTTGCACAGCAAAACAGCGCAAACCGTAGGCATATTATATTATTATATTATATTTACACTAAAAGCGAAAGTTTACCCTAAACTTAAACTTATTAGAAGAAAACACTCTAGAACTAAGCAAACAAAATTACACTAAGTCTAATTATAACTATCTAGCAATGCACCTAGACTATTTTTAAGTGTAATTAAAAAACTAGAGCGATACAAACAAAAATGATAGAATGTACTTTAAGCACACAGCGAAAAGTAAGAAAAACCAAAAATGATGAACGATTATTGTACAAATCGCAAAAAACTAATCGTTTTAAAATCGGACGCACAGCAGAACGCAAATCAAGCGACAGGTTTTTCTCTTGCTACCAATACTGACAAGAGTCACAGCAAACAATAACATTGGTATAGTCCTGTCATGTCGCGAAACGTCAATTTGCTCTAGATAACTCTACCTTCTATCTTTAATATACCTTGCACACGTAACTGCTTGTTTTCGCACATCTATCTTTTTATGTCGATTAAACTAAATCGGCTCTTTGTTTGCATTTTACACCAGGAACTGTCAAATTTGAAATCTTCTCATGTTCGATCGTTCCATAAGTTGAGTTGAGCTATACAAGAAAAACCCCTTTTACTAGTCTTCTAAACAACTACTTAAGAAAAGGTGTTTTGCTGCTCCAATATTATTTATTTAATACGCCGTTTTTTCATGCTTCAATGTTAAATGTCTGAAAAACCTTCTTCTGAGCAGTTGTTTAGAGAGCTCATACAATGGAGTTTTCCTTGTTCGTTTGCTGGTAGTGTACTAAGCTATCTTCTTCTTTCTTGGTCTAACGACCTCTTAGGTCATGGTCATGCCTGCCATTTCTGGCTTACTAGACTTATTGTTACCGCATAGTTGGATAGTCAGTCCTCACTATAGGGGAACGGTCCTGATGAGACTTGAACCCCGGTCCTGCCGTGTGAAGACCGGCGCCGCTGTCGCATCAACCACCGGGCCGCCAGGCACTGAGCTCTCATTATCTCTGAATAAAATTTAAACCGAAATCATTTTTTAGAGAAAGGCTGAGTCTAATCTTGGTACTCCACTAATAATCCAAAGGTTCAATGGTTCAGCTGTACGATGATGTCACTACTGTGCATCTAATTAAACTCAGTAAGGTCCGGTGGCCTGGTCATGTCATGAAAATAGTACCGGACGGTCAAGCTCGTAAAGCTTTAAACTAAGTCCATTTGGACAGAGGAGTCGTGGAAGACCGTAATTCATGTGATAGCCGATGCAGCACTAGACTGTGAGTCAAGAAACTTTTGGAGGCAACACAATAAATAGAAGTGATTGTAGTGCCAGATAAATAACAGTTTGCTGCATTTTAAGTGTATCCATGAACGCTACATGTTTCAATTTAAATTAATCTGCTCGTAAAGTGAAAACACTGTACAACATTCAAATAATGTTTTATTCCTTTTAAGCAATTTCATGCACACATGTTTAACAAAACAATAAAAAGCATATTTTGAATGCTGCACATTCTACAACGAAAGTTGTTTGTAACAAGCAGTAATAAACAGCATATACTTATTAAAATGCGCACACTTTTTTGACACAAGACATTGCACACGACATTCCATTCCTGCCGAATGTTGGTACCCCAGCGTACACACAGTGAATTAAAATATTTGTCCGTTTTTGTTTTTTAAAACATATCCATCTCGCCTCGTCTACCACAGCTCCTCTATTCGCTACAGTTAACGCACGTCAACGCCTATGACTGCCGGTGGGGAAAGCGAAACACGGAAAAACACCCACCGAAAACGGAACCAGCAATGATAAAGATGCATAAGAATATGCGCACACTTTGGCACGCAGCATTGGCGCCATCTCGTTCCGCACCGAGCACGACGAATGGGTTTGCCATCTCCGTTCTCCGGGTGGGGATACTGTTACCATTTCCATTTCACTGTGGCCTCCTGCGGTAGCATTATCCTTGTTTGTGCGCTAAGGTGTACCGGGTGGTAGGTATATATACCGCCATATATTTACCATGAGTCCATGGTGGCACGGAAGAACAGCCGGGCGGGAAATGGTGCAACGGTGAGAAAATATTACTAACTCTCGAATATTTGATAAGTTTCATTAAAAATACCAACCAAACATACCAGCGGTAGTATTTTTTGAGGCTGCGTATCCATTTGTACGTGTGTGTGTGTGTCTTTCGTTCTGTGATTGAGGAAAGACCCAGGTCCAGGGCAGTCCTGAGTGTCCTGAGTGTTGAAGCAAGGAAGCACGGATGCGTACAGTACCGTGAAAAACCTATGGAAAGCGCATCCGGTGTGTCGGTGTGTGCGTTGTGGAAAATTGTTTTCATTACATATTTGTGTCATATTCCACTCTATTGGCTTTCTGTCCGTTTTGCTTACGATTCTCCTTCATTGTCGTCTGCTCTTGTTTGTCACACAGCTGCGTTTTTTTATAAAAAAGTACCAATAAAAAAACCGCACACACACACAGCTACACGCTCAACATACAGTTTTGGGACATCATAAATTAATTATAGACATATTTCAAAACGTCCCAACATTCATCATTACTATGCTCTGTTGAATCCGGAAACATGAGGATCTCGTAGATGAATGTTAGTTACACATTTGAGAACGTGTTTTTTATTTCTTTCGTGGATGTCATCCACATTACGTTAAGAGCGTAGCTTGTAGCTTGGCTTTTTTAGCCAGATAGTCGATTAATTAGTTTGAAAGATCACAATGTTTATATTTGGCGGTGTATGGTGTCTGGAAAATTTCACACTTTAGTAATGATGGGGTAAGGGAATATTAATAAGATCTTCCAAAGTCCTTCTCCATGCATACCATAGAGACGAGGATGAATAGTAAGGGTGTAAAAGGAACGTTTGCTTCTGCTATGCTCAAATCCCGTGAGCATATTTGTTGGCCTTTCGTTGAATGGTATTTTCAGACACATAACATTCTATCGAATGTAAAGTCACCTATTTTACCTGATACCTAATTTCTAAATTAAGTCTTAATTTCAATATTATACAAATCGAGGTTTACATGGTATAAGATTTTAAAACATTCCGATTTATATGCGAAATTCTTGTGTCATGATTACATAAATGATGCAATACGGCTAAAGTGTCAGTGTTGAATAAAAAAAAAACTTGAAACTTGAAGCTGAAAACACAATCTAATACATTCAAGAAAATTGTTTGAGATCTCTCCTGCAGCTTGGAAATGAATGTGATGAGCCACTATTCAATACTTAAAGTGGCGAGTGAATTCTCTAAGACCCAAAGCGTCTAGAAATAAATGAAAAAAAAACTATTCAATACTTGCGTTTCACCACTTGTTTCTCAACACTATATTATCTATAATCAATTGTGATTGACGTTGGTTTAGTCCTTGAGTTCTTGAAGGTTTTCCAATCAAAAGCCACAAGGAAATCCGAAAAATAAATTCTACATTAAGACATTTCATTTGTTATGGTAATATGATCCAACCTGGATCCACGGCTCTCACGGATGAGTGCCTGCATCCTGTGAGATGCCATCGGGGTTAGTAGGATCGCGAGAGGTTTTATTCAGTCTCTCTCTGGCGCGCTGTGGAATTAGTTCTAATAAACGTACACTTTGTAATCTTACACTTATCGCGTGCAGTATATGTCTTTACATTTTACACCTTGACGACAGACCTTAACATCATTGATCCATCCTGTCTTGATCAGGATGGAAACGAGGACGAGGTTCGTTAAGCGCGAACACATCGTATAAGGGGCCTCGTATTAAGGTCTCGTACAAAACCTGGTATAAGAGACCTCGTCATCATGATACCCTGCCATAAACTATACGCAGGTAACATTTAACCGCGGTTTTGTAAAAGCTCCGTGTTGTAAATTCTCAAGATATATCTTAGTATACGAGCCGTACAATTCCAATGTCAAATCTAACTCTGAATATGTTTACGCACAACTAATATTCTACACTGTCTATTGGTGTCAAACAACAGAATTAAGACTTCCGATGCTGCTTTGTGCATCACA
>LULA01013509.1:0-39087 GCA_002091835.1 Anopheles maculatus | reverse complement strand
AGAAAAATAGATACACATGAGAAAGAACGAAAAGCGTTTAATAATTGATTTGCCACCGGACTGCCCGCCTGCTGGCTAGTTTCACTGATCGGATAGCTATCTACTTCAGAACGTTGCACGAATAAAAACTTAAGATATGATTAAATAACGGAGGGCGCTTATGACTAAAAAGATAATGCACTTAAAGTTGAACGTTTTAAATGTTGTATAGTTAGCAGTAGCGGCCCGGTGGTAGATGCGACAGCGGCGCCGGTCTTCACACGGCATCTGGGTTGTTCCCCCATAGTGAGGACTGACTATCCAACTATGCGGTAACAATAAGTCTAGTTAGCCAGAAATGGCAGGCATGACCTAAGAGGTCGTTAGGCCAACAAAGAAGAAAAAGAAGAAGAGTTAGCAGTAGCAGACTTCAGGAGATCTGTGGCGGGAATGATTCTGAGCATGGCTCGTGAAATTGGTTGCACAAGGGCTTCCCCTTGCACAACAAGACAACAAAGCGCTTTGAACGTAGAATCCCCTTTCGATGATAGGAGTCCTATCATAGGACCCTTTGGACGATGAAGAACCTTTGCCGATAAGTCTTTCTGATAAGATTGGACGACGAGACCACTTGGTAGATGGAGTCTATTTGATTTCGAGATCATTTGATCCATGGGTCCACCTGTTCGTCTTATGTTAAGCGAGATCTTTTGGGAGTTAAGCATTGGAATACGAAGCCTCTTCAACTACGAAATATCCTGGAAGATGGAAACCGGACTACGAGAACCCTTCGGCAGCTATGTTACAGGTGAGACAAGGTCAATAAGGGACGATAGTCTCTCTTGAATGGAGCGGTTACTAGCACGACCAGGCACCCTGAACAATGAGGTCCCTGGTGGTGGTGTTCCATAGTTCATTTATTAGAGAGCAACGTGCTAGTTTTAATCGCTAACAAATCTTTAAACTTATTACTAACTAAATACTAAACTTAATAAAAACTATGATAAAATAAATTCCTTGAGCTGATTTAACGGTCACATTAAGCAAGTCAGCCAAATAGATAATTTTCAATAAAAAAAAGCATTTCATCGACTTTCTGCGCTCAGTTCGACGTTCAGGAAAAATATATTTTCTTGTTTTGCAAATAAGGAAACTGTTACTTGGGCCTCGAACTATCGCCCCATGTTTGGAGCGACCCAGTATACAATCGAGCGGCGTTTAGGTCAAATAGGAGTCAGATACGGGTTCCAGCTTGGAATGCCCTGCTACTGTATAGGAAACACCCGGTGTTGTGAGCATCTTGCATCATTACAAAATGTAAACAGTGAGTACCACTTAACCTCCGGAACTGGAGGAACTGAAGATGGTGACACCGTCCGAAAAGCTGGCTGTGACATGTAACTCTATTTTTATGAGCTAGATACCGTCTACCGGGGCGGCCCGGTGGTGTATCCGATAGCGGCGCCGGTCTTCAGACGGCAGGACCGGGGTTCGAATCCCGGCGGACCGCCTCCCCGTACGCAGGACTGACTATCCAGCTACGGGTAAAACCAAGTCATAGAAAGCTAGAAATAGCAGGCCAAGACCGACTGAGGTTGTAGAGCCAGAGAAGAAGAAGAAGATACCGTCTGGGAGAGTGATTGAACGGTTGATGCCTTGGGGAAAAAACAAAACAAAACATATTCACCAATACATGATAAAATTCTGTGATGCGAGAGATGTTTGACGAAAATGATTGCACTTTCATCGTTAAACAATGTACGAAAGGAACTTTATTTTCCTCTTTGTGTACTGCACTCCTTCATTTATACCATAAATAACTTATAACTCTTATTTTGAAGATCTCCTATCACAACTTATTTTTGCATACAACACATCCAAAAGAATTCTCTGCTTACCACATCTATTGCTCAATAGATAATATATTTTATAGCCAAATCATTGTCCTCTGCACATACGGAGCAAAACATGCCAAAAAAAATCTTTAAAAAAATTCATTTGTTTTGCAGGTTGTTTTTTGTGTATCAAACGTCCAATGGCAATCTTTCGAACAGGCTGTTTGACCGCCTGAGGAACCCGCTGCAACTGATTTTGCGCTCTGGGCCGCGCTAGACCGAAACAATCGATGTGTGCGAAGGGTATGAAGTAGGCGGAAGGGGTGCTGTCATCGAGAGGTGAGTCGAAAACCGTCAAATTTGCTACTGGTGAACGATTATTTTGGTGTTTTCTTTTTTTCTCGTGTGTGATTCAATTTTTCTGTAGGACGCGAATATATTGGGCTGAACTGGTTGGTTGGTGTGCAAAGCGGCACAAACCAGATTATATTGTGTGGATCAAGATTCTGTACAGCCAATTATCTGTAAATAGTCAAAATCGATTGCATTTGTATAATGTTTACGCTCCGCCGTGCGCCGTCTTTTGCGTAGAAAGAGTAAAGCAGAGGAAGGAAAACCAGTAGCAACAGATAGTGAAAGTGTGCGGCGCAACTTCCTCAAGCTTGTGCGAAAAGCTTCGGCGGGGGCGTAATAACGATTGGACACGATAGCCAGCCATGGCTGAAACGATAGACGATGTGCCGATGGCTGACAGCAGCGACGGCCAGCTGCTGGAACACGGTCGAGCCCGAGAAAGCTTGCAGTCCAACAGTTCGTCCAACAGTTTGTCCAACAGCGACCAGGACGGGATGGACGACGGCACATACGTAGACAACAGTCCGTGGGTTTTCATTCCCGAGCCGTTGTTTATCAAGATTTTCCTGCAGCTTCGAGCTTGCGATGTTTTAAACGCGGGCCAATGCTGCAAGCGATGGTACAAACTGTCGAAGGATGACTACATCTGGAGGAAGTATTTCAGCCGGGAGTTTAACGTGGATCCATCGATACCGTTGAAACGAGGTGGGTTTTTCGGATGGCACAGATGATCCCGCTACTTACGCATTAGGAACATTGCCAAAAAGAAAGAGAGAGAGAGAGCAAGTGAGAGCGCACAGAATCTTGGTATAATTGGCCTGCTCTTGCTGGTGACATAATCCACACGGCACTCTTGTTTTAGGAGCGGAATCCTGGGGAGCCGAGTACCGACGTTTGACCAATAATGTGCCGATGGTCATGACGGATGTACTGACCTTCCACTCGCACCAAGTGCTGCACGTTAGCTTTTCACACAATGGGAAAATGTTTGCCACATGCTCGAAGGATGGGTTCGTGATCGTGAGTATAGCGTAGGGAGGCAAACAACAAACGAAATCATTGACTTTTGATGGTATGATGGTATTCAGGTATGGAATTCGGCCTATCCGACAACGATACGGGACTCGTACGATATGCGTAAGCTAAGCTGGAAGTATACCCAATTTTCCCAGTTCAATCAAAGCGACACGTTACTGCTCGTATCCGGGGTCCATTTTGGCTCACCACATAGCACTTCCGGCGAGATTGCGGTATTCACTGTACAAAGTAAGTTTTTGATAAGAGAGTGGTAGTTTTCTATTTAACAATTTGTTCTTGTTCTTGTGGGTTAAACTAAATATGTGTGTGTGTGTGTTCTTTTGCAGACGGCTTAAAACTAAAGTGTCGTGTAACGAATCGACCCTACGACATATTCGGCACCTGGTTCAGCGATCAACATCTACTGTCTGGGGATCTTAGCTGGTTGGCGCACCTGGTCAGCTCTTCGATACTTTGGCTCAATAAGGCGAACCAGGAGGTCGATTCGGAGCATACCCCGGTGCGAAGTCAATTGTACAAATTTTACAACCGCAATGCCAGCTCCATACGTGCGATCATGGTTGCCAACTGTCCTTGGTTAAGCGATGAAACGGAGGGCAAACGGGACGCTGGAAAAGATTCGACTTCGGACGGTACCGGGCAGAAATCGTCAGACGAGGAACCGGGCACCAGTGGTGGCGATCGTCGTGCTGGAAATCCACTTTCCCATTACCAGATGAACCAGGATGTAGACTCGGACGATGATCAGGAGGAAGCAGTAGATGATGGCGAGTTTTTGTTCTAGTATCACACCTAGCGGGGCAGGTGCATGGGCATAGAATTGATGCATTTGTTTTTGTGTGTGTGTGTGTGTTTGGCTACAGGTCCAGATCCTAATGCAGCAGAGGATGTACCGTACCAGTTGCTTGAGGGCGAACGGGCAGATTATGCCAGTCCGATACAGTATCTGGAAGAATTCCGCCAAGAGTACGAAGAATCGTACTACGAATCATCGGATGACTGCCTAGAGGATGATGAGGACGAGGCGGACGAGGAAGAGCTGTCCGAGGGAGATGACGATTTACAAAATCTCTGCCCGAAGTATCTGATATTTTCGACCGGATCGAAAACGTACACACCGCATCAAATCGGGTTCAAGCGCATCACGAGCGTAAACTTTCCGCGTCGGCTCGATCCGGGACCGTCGCTTCGGGAACGCATTGCGTTGCGCAATCGGCAGCGCGAGTTACAGGTAATTATGGCCGAGATGTCACCGGAAGAAATCCGCCTGCAGTATATCTTACAGAATGAGGAACCTCCGATGGAACCGAACTGGGCGAACTACGAGGCAGTGGCCGGCCGCTTCGACAAGGTGGACAAGCTGATCGATCTTCACGGGCACATCATTGGGATGGGGCTGAGCCCGGACCATCGCTACCTGTACGTGAACAGCCGACCGTGGCCGAAAAATTGCGTCATTCGCAATCCGCTCGATCCGCCGGCGATCGCACAGGAGATCGACATTCACGTTATAGATTTGATGACGCTGAAGAAGGTGGGCAAGATGCTGCGTGCCCACAAGGCTTGCACACCCAATACCGAGTGTTTCTTCATTTTTCTGGACGTCTGTGATAATTATGTGGCCAGGTAAAAAAGGGCGTTGGACCGGGCGGGTTTTGATGGATGAGATGAGCAAATGGGTTTTGATGTTGTTTCTTTCGTACCATAGCGGTGCCGAGGACATGCATGCCTACCTTTGGGATCGTTATTATGGTGTGTGTTTGGCAAAGTACCAACACTCAGACGTAGTAAACAGTGTTGCTTTCAATCCGCGTGACAACGAGATGCTTGTGACCACCAGTGATGATTACGAGATTAAGGTAAGAGCGCTTAACATCGTTTGCGAAGGTTTGCGTTTCTGACGGTGTATTAAACTCCTCCTTTACTCTTGCATACAGGTATGGCGATCCCTTTCGAAAGCGAAAAAGCTGGGCATACCAACGGTTAACCGGGCGACGGAGTTTCGAAAGCACAAAAACAATCGTCCTCCACCCCCACCCCAGCAACATTCGCATGGAATGCGATCGTTCGTTTAGGATCCACCTTCGTACTGGCCCGCGTACACCGTCGTACACCGCCAGCAAGCTACACAAAATCGTGCATGTGTGTGTGTTTCATACGATGGCGTAGGATTAAAATCCATACCGAATGTGGGCAGGTGGTGGTGTGTAGCTGCCGGTTGTATTTTTTAGTTTTGTTAAAATTTGTTTCGTGCCTTAAATTACTTTTTTCTACACACGGAAGAGGCAGACAATTGTTGTTCTACCATTTTTGTTTCCCAACGTTCGCATAATGAGATTATCTTCTACCGTGGGATTACTTGTAATGCATGATGGTTGGTAAATTGTCACACATCACCAAGAGAGGATATAGCAATACGGCCAGGTCGTTCTATATGAATAAAAAAAAAACACATCACCAAGAGAGGATAGGTAGAATTTACCAATCAATCCTTGAGCAGAAACAGGAGGATAGCAGCACGATGCTGCTACACAATAACTGATAAATACCGTTTTTTTAGTAGTTTGATGATTTTTTTAGAAAAACTATAAAAGGGGCATACTCTGCAATACAATATATATGATAAAATGTTACTGTTTGGGGGACACTGTACAAGCACCCTGTCGGCTAGCGGAGAAGCAAGTTGCTCCCCGACCCGCTCGAACGTCGGACGTTTTTTGGATTCCCGTTTGCCGTTTCTTTGTATTAATTGTAGGTTTAGATAATAAATTGTGTTTTATCGTTCAACAATTCTAAAGTTACACTTGCTGAATCTGTTTACCCAGCGTTTGTGCATCCGTAACGAACATCACTTGGTTGAAAGCACTTTTATGGTTGGTTGATTTGTTTGTTTGTTTATTGTTCATTTGACTTCATCCAACATCGAATCGATGTGAAGCATTGGGGAGAAAAAGTATAACACATTTTAGCAATCCAGCGAACAGTCTGTCGTAAAAGTTTGCAACAATAAATCAATGATACGGTTCGTATAACCTTGTTCATTTTTGTATTTTTTTTTTTAAATTCAATTAGAACGGCCTGGTCGTATTGCTTTTGACTTGCTTTTTACCCGTAGCAGAATAGTCAGTCCTGCGTACGGGGAGGCGGTCCGCCGGGATTCGAACCCCGGTCCTGCCGTGTGAAGACCGGCGCTGCTATCGGATACACCACCGGACCGCCCCATTTTTTGTAATTTGTTCGTGTACAAATTAGCACGACGAAGGTATAACAAATAAGATAGCAACGGAAATCGTTCAAAGCCAAACATTGCCAAAGATTGGGCGCCTCCATCGAAAGCATTTTTTTTGTTCATAAAGAATTACCTGGTCGTATTCTTCTTCTTCTTTCGTGGCCTGCTCCTAGGGAGCACGTCGAATAGACATGGCCTGGTGTCCAATCCGTTTCCAGGAAACTCGGTCCATGGCTGCACTCCTCCATCCCCGGCTGCATCCGATATCCCTCAGGTTTGACTCCACTTGATCCAGCCAACGAGCTCGCTGTGCTCCTCTGCGCTTCGTGCCGAACGGGTCGCTGACGAGCACCTTCCATCGTTTGTTCCGATTCGAAATTTCTTGGTTACTATTCGTTGCGGTAGTATTGGGGGTGGCTTGCAAGGCCTCTCCCCCAACCCCCTGTCTCGTCGGAGGGCCTACGCTTCCTAGCTGTTTAAAGTCCCGTAGGAAGCCAGGACAGAAAGGACAGCTAGCCGCCCCTAACATGGAGAACAGACGCTAGCTGTCCCCCTCCGCTCAATTTAGCCATATTACCCATCTTCCCAAGGGGTTGGGTTTCCCCGTATACCCAAGCTCAGATATTTGGAGAGACATGTTACCGTTCTATACGCCGGGTACGTATTGAGTCGAAGTAGGGTATGGAGAGCCTTTGTTGACCTTCAAGAGGCGTCGGATCCATACCTTACCAGTGCAGTATCGCTACCACACCAGCTTATAGAACCTGGTCGTATTGCTAAGCGTTAATCACGATCGTACGAAATTAAGGTAACTATTAAGAGCAATACTGTTATCAATTTGTGTTAATAGTACGGGAGAAGTCATTAACCTTGCCATGCTTTCGTATCGGGATAACGCAGTCAGCTGACCTGGTTTGGTACGACAGAGCTCATCTGCTCCGTTTGATGATTGCCGAATTTAACCTACCCATCTACAGGCACGCACGGTGGAAGCAAGAACGAACACAGACACACACCGTGGAACGGCAGCTTCATCATGATTAAAACGTATACCATTTATTGTAAATTATCCCTTATCTCTTATTGACCAATACAGTACATCGAACGTACGCTAAGAGTAATACATTTACACAGCTTACACCACCATCGTCCACCGGTATGGATGCGGGCAGTGGGAGGGTATCACGTATCATGTTTGAACGCATGATTACTGATCGGTGCCGGGTGCACTTTGTGATTCTGATTTTGCTGCTGCTGTTGCTGTTGTTGTCGCTGCTGCTGCTCCGCTATTTCGCGTTCTCCGTAAAGGTCTAACGTTTTGCCATACCACCAAACCAATCCATCGAAGAACACTCCCACTGATGTAAGGCCTGATGTTGGAATGCAATGTAAATGTTAATATGTATCCTAATCAATCGCGGTGATGTGATCTCACCGATCGCGGAAACTTACACAGTGCTGTTATGTTGATGTAATATCGAAACAGTTTCTGATCGTACAGCTGGCAGTTACCGCGCTTACCACACTCCTCCGTCCACACCAAGCACGTACTGTCGATGATCCTGCCGTAAATGATGGGACCGGGAATCAGAGCGAACAGACTGATCATCATCAGTATCAGGCCCTGGGTGAAGGATTTGTCCTGCTTGGAGACACAGCTAGAGAACAGACAACATGGGGAAATGTTAGAACGTTTGGTTCATTCGCCATACCGGCTCACGATCACGATCCGTACCGATAGTTGACAAGCAGATTGCCTATGCGACCCGATGCACCCAAACAGTTGATAATGCTGGAAATGATCGAGAACAGGTAGAAACCGAGCGCACATCCTTTCACGCAAGCACCAGGGATCAGTTTCGCCGTGTACAGTATACTGTCCGGTGGGGTGCTGGAAGTGGTCGTTGAAGATTGTCCCTCGTCCATTTGTTCCACTGCTCGTTTTCTTCTTCTGGATGATTCGGTCGGCAGTTCTGTACCGTCCTCGAGGGTGCTTTCTGACACAGGCGGCGATGTACTCTCCTCATGCTCCACTTCATTAATCTTCGTAGCGCTTAAGCCTTCGTCGGAATTGCCTGAGCGTGATTTGGGATCATCGTTTTGGTCGTGGTGTGCAAGAGTATAGTTAACTACTGGCTCATGCCCAGCTAATAGATGAATTGTATCTTCTCCGATGGCGGGTGTCGTTGGTTTCGCACCTAGGGTCGTAGACAAACTCGTACCAATAATGGTTGATGTTGACCAACTTTCCGTACTGGCATCTTGACCAACCGTTGGGGTGTTGGTGTGTGCAATGTAAGGATTCGTCGTCCGGGTGGTTGAACGTTCCCATGGCAGCTTGGTGATGGGGGAATAGTTTTCATTTTGGCAGGAACAACTGTCGTAATACTTTTCGGCCGTGTGCCACGTATCGCACCCGGCATGACAGGCGGAGAAGAACGTTATGCCCGTCTCTTCCTGGCAGATCGGACTGTAGGGGATACCGTCGCAGTGACAGTGGCTGTTGCATTCCGTGGTAAGATTCAGTCGGCCCTTCACCAACGGCATGGTACCGTCGGGACAGGTAAGAAAAAGGTAGGATATCTGTCCGGCCATATATCCCGCACCGACGATGACGTTCCAGAAAAGCAGTTTTTTGGGCGAAGGTTTTTTCTTCGAAATGATGATGCCCGATATCAGGAATCCGGCCACCATTCCGAAAAGCGTTATCGGGCCCGTTATGACTGTTGCGTTAGCGGTGGACTTGTGAAACTGAACTTCGATGTATTTGCTCAAAAACGTGATGTAACCGCTAGAGCCGAGAATGTAGAATATGCCGGACAGTATGTTGAACATGAGCAGCTTGTTCTTGAGAAGCCGCATTAGGGCGCGAGGAAAATCTGGAACGATTTCACGAAAAAAAAACAAAACAAAACCGTAAGCTTGGTCACAGCAAATAACAAAGCGTTCTATGCGTACCTTTCAGCTGAGGGAACTCTACGATGCTTTCGGCAAACTCGGACGCATTCTCCGACACGGTGCGCTGTTGCCGTTTGCTGAGACTTTCCTTCTCCTTGCCGAACGCTTCTGCATCGTTCATCAGAATCACCGGGACGGTCGAGTGTGGTCGCTTTTGGTTCGGTTCCGACGATTTGTGCTTTTTCGGTATCTCCTTCGGAAACATGCCGATAAGGAAGGCGAAGATGATCATCGCAACGCCGAGCAGTATCCAGCCCAACCACCATGCACCCAACCAACGAGGATCGGAGCTATCGATGATCGGTGTCTTGGTAGGATCGATGTAGATCTTAAGTGCGAAATATCCTGCAACACGAATGTGTATACGCTACATAAGCTACATCTCTAGCAGTGATCAAGGACCTACATACCGAGTGCAAATCCAACGACCGGTCCGAATGTGCGCAGCGAGGACGCATACGCCAACATTAGCGGTGTGTTGGTTTTCTTCGTGTTGTCATCCAAGTACGTTTGGCCAAGCGAGTAGTAGAGCGTGTTGCCGATACCGAGCACGAACTGTGACAGGAAGATCAGCACCAGCGGTACGACCGATATCGTTTCGAGGCATTGCTTCGGTGAGGACGTGTCCAGGCAGAGGCGGTTGGTGCTCTTCACCATGATCGTGTAGTTTTGGTGCGATCGTATGCGTGCTTCATCTTCCTCCCGCTCGCGGATGTACTCCTTGGTAAGCTGCAGTGCCTCATCGCCCGCACCGTAGATGAAGTGTGGCAGAGCGAGAATGAAGCAGGAAAGTGCACAAAACACCACGCCCCACGCAATCCACCGGGGACGGTTTCGGTGGCCTCCGACGTACGACAGTATGAGCGACAGTAGGATCTGAGATATTTCGTTACCGCTCAGGATGATACCTGCGGGCCAAGAGCAGAAGAGAGAAGCATGCAAACATAACAATTAAAGTGCGATCTGCAGTAAGTCTAGTGCATCTTTGTGTGTGTGTGTGGTTTAGAGTTAGCGCTGAGCTTGTAGCAGCGGGAAATCGTTGGTTGTATGGCAACTGAGCCTATTGGCTTATGGCGCAGATAGGAGATAAAGCAGAGACGCTTCCTATTGCAGGCAATCAATCAATCAGCCAATCAATCGATCATTCAATAAACTGGCGCCAAATGTCGCCAACTTCTAAGCACTTTGTTGTGGAGCCTTAGATCAAATGGAAGATGAAAAACTGGAGCACAGGAGAGTTGGTGTGGAGTTCCGAGGTAGACATGAATGTGCCTGCAACCATTTTCCTTTTATCTCGACAAAAGAAGATTTTCGTTTTATCATAGTTGCAGTAAGAAACAGCTGTTTACCGATCGATAACATTGTGTACTATTATCGAGGAGCGTGCGCGCGCGCGTTTGAGAAGATGGTACTCATTGGATGTGACGTTTACATGGCGTCTGGTTCCGATAAGTATCAGCCAAATGAGTGTCCGATTATCGGGAGGTACGAGCTCAGCTTGACGACACCCAAAACCTTTCCCATTTACCGTTCCGCTCTAGGTGCGATGCGGCGTCAAGGATTTCCTTAACGTTGCTATTTGTCCGGTAGTTGAACAGTGAGCGGTAGTGATAAAGCTTCGATCGGCACTACTTGAACTTATCGGTGGGAAACCATTAGTTGGAGGCCACTGTAACGCTCCTATTTGGCGCAGGTTATTGACTTTGCGCTTAGTTTAGTTCCATTACAAATGCGAATAAGGGTAAGGGTCTGTTGAGTTTATTGAACACTTTTGCGGTACATGATTTGCGGTTATGCGAGTTGTGTGTGGAATGGCATAGGATGACAGATTTAAATATGTTACTATCTACGCCGGTGTAATGAAACGAGCTCATGTGGTGTGTAAAGAACTTCGGGATGTAAAGTGTACGGTATGGAGGTGCATGGTAGTATCCACTCACGTTCAGGCAAGTGGTAACTCTCGACAGGGCCGATGACAGAAGGGGTATTAGCAAAGCAATATCAACACTCGGCCCAGACGACTTACGAACGTGCCAAATGATAAAGACGATCGGTCTCGCCTTTGCTGATAGGCAGCGTACGGACTTCACAACTTCACTACACCGAACCTCTAGTATTGGTAACGCGCACCAGCGATATTGGAATGTGTTGTTACTGTATTAAAATGGAACCAATTTTGGTTTTGTTTCCGCCCTGCTACTTACCAGTAGTTGAGGAAGGGATTTTAAACCGTTTCTCCAGCGTGGTGAGCGTGATGACGAAGTAAATGTAGGCCATCGCTTGCACGGTACCGAGAAACCCGTACACCATGATAAACGATCGTGGCGTGGCGAATCGCTGTAGCCAGGCCGGATGCCAGCAGGATATGCCACAAAGCTGGTTCGATTTCATCTTGCAACCGTTCACCTTGGATGTCACCCGCACTGTTGCACAATACCGTTGTCCTACTAACCGCGCTTTTGTGGCAACTTTGTTTTTCGTTTTTGTTTCAACAAGCGTGTGCTGATCTCACCGCCAAGGGACAAAGAGTACTCAATGCGCCAGTACGCAACACTTACACTGACGAGTCGACAATCCGTGACCGGTGGGTGCTGTGAGCGTGCTGTGAAAGTCCCGAAAATCACTATCACTTATCATTGCGTGCTTCGAATGGCCTGGAAGGAGACGCTGGAAGATGCGCTTGATTCGATAATGACCACGCAGAACCAGAGCCAGAGCCACGGCGTGCCCACCACCGCGTTCGTTTCTTACTTTCTCTTCTCCCCTACACGGGTGGAGGACTCGTCCGTGTTGGCAACCTATCCCGCGCACGACTGTTGCCCGATTGATTGATAGAGGGTGCGATATTTGGTGTTCGGACCGGTACGTCAGGACAAGGGCTGATACGCGGTACCATACCGTGGGTGCGAGATAATCACATCGTTTATCGGCGAAGAGTGAACCGGGAATTGTTCCAGGCCGTAGGAAGTCGGATCGGCAAAGGGCAAGCAGGTGATGGGAGAAGGAGGAGCAAAACGAGAAGACAATGAATGGGCAGTTTTTTTTTTGTCGTGACAGCTTTGATAGGCAATGACAAGTCGGTGAATTGGCCTGGAGGATGGTCCGATTGAGGTGGCGATTGTTGGACCTCGGGACTAGGACAGCATCGCCAAGAGTCACACCAAAACAACGCCCTTTTGCGGCAATCACTCGACCCAAGCATGCATAATTTATACAACGTCGGGTATCTGTCTGTGTGTGTGTGTGAGTGTATTTACGCGTATCCATAGTGGGTTGACACCTGATATTGGTCCGATAGTATTGTGGGTTGATTTTATTGATACGCGCCAGCACGTTGCAGGTGGAGAAGATAATTCCGGAGATAACTGGCAATGAAAGTATGGTGAAGGGTTTCGGGGGTTTTGTTGTTGTACTATGGGTGGATTATACGCGATAAGAAACGGGCTCCCAATTTACGTCCCTACCGCGGGGAATGACCGAAAGCGAAAGCTTTAATGAGAAGGGGCAAGATTTCCGGTAGATTTCATGAGCAAGGTCAAGTATTTTTATTCGAAATTTGAACATAAACACCAGAATCAGAATCAGAATCTTTTGTCCGGTGTAGCAGGTAACGAAGTTACTAACAGTGTGTAGAATAAAGTTGTACGCAGTTGAGCAGAAGCGTAAATGGAAGTGAAGTGACATGAACAGGGAGATCGATCATTCACATGACAGGATCATTCGTCCTGTCGATTCGACCATTAGTTTCGGGATCGTTCTCCCGTAGCAAGGATACACTAGCCGGCTACGTGGTATCAATAAGTCCACGCAAGCCATTATACGACCAGCATGACCGTGCGGCTTACACATAGAGCTGCAGGCATTGCGGCTTGTCGTGTAATAGAGATAAATACCAGGAGTTTTGGCACTCGATCAAATATAGATTGTTTATGATCCAGCGATAACCAGGATCGAACGTAGAAATATCATGTATCTAGAATAAGAAATTATTCTGCCGAAACGATATAAGTACACAAAGATAAATGCTGGAAATGTAATAACATCATACTTCTAACAGGTCTGCAGTTTATGATGTCAATTGAAAATGTTTACCTCCCTAAAAATGATTTCTCATTCAAAAGTAGTCGAAAACGAGCAGACGTTGTTTTTGTCTGCTTCATGCATGAATGCAGTAAACAAATCGAAGACTTGTTCGGTTTATGGAACCATAGGCGGATGATGATGAGTTGCGAGCTGGAGGACGCATATTGCGTAGGGCAGCCCACCAACAACCGGTTTTAGAATTTCTACACCAGCTCCCCACTGCTATCGTGGCTTTTTTCAAGACCTGTTCAAGACCATTTTCGTGCTAGAAATTGAGTGCAAATGTCAATAGACCGCAAGTTTTGATCTAGGGCATCGATGACGCAAAGGACAAGTGAAGTAGCTCTGCGAATAATAGTGTTCAACGTTACAATATATTGTAGGATGGGTGTAAAAGCTTGTATAAATAAAACGTTGAACAATTGGTGCTTCTACTTTTTTTTTTCTTTAACGCACGATCGTTAAGCTCAGACACAAATGAGTGAGAAGCACAAGGAACGAAGTAGAATGACACTTCACATTTCTCGTAGAACCACTGTCGTAAATCAATGTTAGAAATATGCAAGAAAAGTCATAAAACACTCAATGCCTACTTGCTGGTTTATTGCTGTGACCAAAATCCGAACAACTCACAAACACTCACAGCTCAACTTTAAGTCGATGTTCAAATTAGCGGATGTTCTAGAAACTGTCATGATCATCGTCACCTTTTTCATCATCCCGTGCGTGTGGTGTACGTGTTTTGCACAGATCATTTTGGATAACGTTTAATTCATACTATTGCTAGATTTCACAATTTGTTTTTTTTTAATCTAAAATACTGTCTCTACTCATCCCGCGGTCATCAACAATAGGGACAGCGTGCCGGCACGACAGATGATCAGTAGTGGGTCAGCTTTATCCACCACTACAATCCGCAGCGAGTGGCAGCGATATAATGTGCGAGAGGAGAGAACATTCTTTTGTGTGGTCACGCTGCTTCCAGATAGTGAGTACACGTGGAACACTCCACAGTGTACGGCTCATGTGAGTATAGAATGGCTCGAAAAAAAAAAAAAAAGTTTGAAATACAAACGGTAACGTGGTCCAAACCGCCACAAGCGTCAGCGTCCACACAGTGGACAGTAGTAATTTCACACTATTATCATAATAACATCAGCGCATCTGCGCTTCCGCACTAGATGAACAGCGGGAAGGCAACCGCGGACGGTTGGATGGGGCCAGCGGTGCACAATAGAACCGTGGCAGTAATTTGATCGTCAAGCGAAACCTGAACCGCGGCGATTGGTTAAATGATTTTGCGAATGGGATTTAAAGTGTTTAATAATGTACGTTTTTGTCACTTTCAATCAATGCATTTTCGTGTTTTCGTGAACGAGTTGTTTGGCAAACAGGTAAGCCAGTCACACATGAATTCAATTTCGAATGTTGTCTAACACACAGCAGCGGTAGTAGTTTCCTTTCGCCCGGAACGTTACACACACGGGACGCCGGATACACACAAGCAGCTAAGCAAAAACTTAAAGCACAATTTTTATGTTTTGTTCGGCACAGGGTTGAACGTCGTTTCTACCTTATACACACATAGTTATTTCGAAATTTGGCCGAGCAACATCACTCGTCTGGAAGTTTCACTCGATTGACACCGCGGGACATCGCGCGCGAAAGCTGCTCGACTGCTTGTGAAATGTGCTTGCAGTGCGCACGGGACTCGATCTCAAACTAAGGCATGAGAGCTTCCGATT
Organism: Anopheles maculatus; assembly: GCA_002091835.1. Classification (NCBI taxonomy): domain Eukaryota; kingdom Metazoa; phylum Arthropoda; class Insecta; order Diptera; family Culicidae; genus Anopheles; species Anopheles maculatus. The sequence continues at coordinate 23,866 of LULA01013509.1, read as the reverse complement.
GGCCAATGAACGCAAGAGCGAGTCTGCTCCAGGGAAGCTCAACCGTGTTAGCACATCGATAAACATATGTTGATTCCATGGCATTTGGCAGGTATAACGGTATGCACTAAAACATAGACAGATTTTTGCGATTTTTCAGTCACTACCTTTTCCACTCAAAATACCTGTCGCAGGAAACTTCTCCACTCAAAATACCTGTCGCGACGGACAAACCCTTTACAGTCCCAGTACTCACATACGAGACATGGACTTTGTCCAAAACGGACGAAACCCTATTAGCCGCGTTCGAGAGGATGATGCTCAGAAGGATTTTTGGCCCCGTATGAGTGGAAGGACAATGGAGGAGCCACTACAATGACGAGCTCTATGAGCTGTACGGTGATCTCACCATCGGTTCCGGTGAGCTGGTCATGTCATGAGAATGGTACCGGACGACCCAGCCCTTAAAGTCCTTTTAGGCCGTCCACATAGACAGAGGAGGCGTGGTAGGAACAAATTGAGATGGATGGACGGCGTTGATGCGTCTGCCAGAACGGCCGGGATAATGGATTGGCAGACGATGGCGCTAGACTGAGGATTGTTGCAGCAGGCCAAGACCGCGAAGCGGTTGTAGCGCCTGATAAGTAAGTAAGTAAGTAATCCGGTGAGTGTGGCGGCCCGGTGGTGAATACGATAGCGGCGTCGGTCTTCACACGTCAGGACCGGGATTCGAATCCCGGCGGACCGCCTCCCTTTACGCAGGACTGACTATTCAGCTACGGGTAAAAACCAAGTCATAAAAAACCTACAGAGAAGAAGAAGAAAAGAATCCGGTGAGGACGAGTGATGTATTATCAATCGGCTTTTATAGCATGTCCTTTATGAACAGAAAAATATAAGAACATTGTTAATTGATTTAAATTAGATACGGTCCAAAACTGTCGACTAACTGCTAATTAAAGATTAGTTCATACTTTGAGCTTTACGTCTAGGGTAAAAAAATGTAGTAGGACTCATGCTGACGACCGTTTACAACTACAAAGTGTTTCGCCATTGTACGACATACAACATAACTTCTTGAGCAAGATGCAAACATCTCTTTTTTGGGACATATTCTGGCAGAAACTGATGACTATATTGCACGATAGATCTATCGCTGTGCGATCTTAACTCAGCGAACAAAATGTGTATCTCTACAGTGAAGAATATGGACATTGTTTTATTAAATTTACTAAAACTAAAATGTTTGAGGAATACTTCTGCGATGTATGAAACTAACAAACCGTGCTGTAGCATTCTCATTTGAATGGGTGTAACGTGAAAATTATTTATTTTTATTTTTTTTAATTTAAGTTACAATATGACGGCCGAAGGCCGTATTGTCTAACGTGAAAATTAGTTAAAAAAGTTATTCAAATAACTTATTTTTAAAATCACATCCTCTTAACGGCCTTGCAATATTCCACTATATATTTGAATCCTGTAATGCAAACGAGTTATCGAAAAAGTTTTACTTTAATTTGTTTTTTTTAGCATCTAAATTAAATTTCTTTTTGAATACTAGTATACTTTATTATTAGTTGCTTTGCAATTTACTTATCAAGACGTGTTTGATCCAAAGGTTTCATTTTTAAATTTTATTTAAATGTGATGTTGATGTTGGAAATGTAGTTAAAAAGGTATTAAAATTTGTACGTTTGGTTGGTTGAATGGGAATTATACTTTTAGCAATTGTAGAATAATTTTGTTTAACGTGGCAGTAGTACAGTGGAAGGCGTGGCCGATCTTTTATAAGACAGAACATATAAAACATCCCATATGTACGACTAACTTAATGCGTAATAATTAAACATTAAAATAAACCATCAATTGATTTCCAAAACGACACTCTTTACCATCCTGAACCTGGGATCAGCTCCTAACACAACAGGACTAGGTAATAATCGCATAATTTTGAAATATAAAATATATCAACTACTCCATTTTTTCAACTTTGAAAAATAAAAAAGAAAAGATTACTTTCTTTAACCCTGATTTTTGTAAACGATTTGCGAAACAGTGCTGACGATAACACAGTAATCGGATTTAATGGTACATATCTATGTGTTATCTGAAATATTATATATCTAATCTAATCAGTAAGAAAGTTTCGGAACTGTGTTTGATTAAGCAAATCATAACGTAATTAACCAAACCGGCAGCTCTAAGTGCGAACACGTTACGAGATAGTCATTGTGTCGGAATGTTCCTGTACGGTAGAACTGCGAAAAAATAGTCTGATCTTTGGGAGAATCATTCTTATACCGGAATTGATTATATATTGTATTGATCAAGGTTGAAAAATTTAAAAATTAAATGAAGTTAATAATCTTTTCCGGATCATTTCCTAATGAATAGGATGATAAAATTACGGCTAAAATCAAGACAAAACAGTAAGAAATAACTATAAGTCCTCTCGAGATAGTAGAGCCTACAGAAAATAATTCGAATGATGCTAGCAAATAAAAATTTCAACAATATTATTTGCAAAGTCAGAACACAATATTTTCATCTTATACTAACAAAGATACTTAGAGTGTTTGCGAAAATTGTGAAAAAATTTTTTCCATCACAAGAGCAAGTTTTCTCCCATTTTTGGGACCACCCGGTGTCAGAGTTACTGATATACCATTTCGATAAGATTAGATAACACTGGGCGGCAATGTAATAGATAACAAAGAATCACTAACATTCTCCCTTACCGGTTATGTGCCTTAGTAAGAGTTAGCCTATGAAACAGTGCGCGGGCACGTTACAATATATCCGACCTATTGACAGAGAGATCCAGTTTAATTTTACAACGTTTCGTAATTAATTGGTGAGGCAGTATGTGGTAGTGTTTGACTGGTGATTGAAACGAGCTGGTAGATCTGCAAGATGATGCGCCAAGAATCGTTGCTAAGCAACTACGAACGTCAGCCTCGCATCGAGGCCAACGCAAACAACATTAAGCAAGGTGAGTTTCGTAGACCGCCCAACATTACTCACCAGCTCCTTCGATTGCGTAGTCCGGTCCGCGCCCTGACTACGATAGATAGTGGTGTGTTATCAGTTCTCGCTTACCTCGCATTAACCTGACCCGATGGTGAAATTTGTAACATTTTTTGACAGATTCCATTGACTGCGGCGTGACGGCATGCAGCTGTTGTAATGGGCCCGGTTGTATACGGCTGGGCACTGCCACCTCGTTCGTAATATGCCTGTCGCTGGTGGCTTTCGTTAGTGGTGGCATCGAAAGTTACTTCCGGCTGGCGGCGCACCAGGCCGCCAGTGAGTTAAGCTTCGATCCGATCGTTCTGGATTGGTTGCTGGTAATGGCTGGTGTGGCGCAGGGCGCATTCGCATTGCTAGTGAGCTATTGGGGTAATCGCTTCCATCGGATATCATGGCTAGGAGGCATATTTATGCTGCAGGCAATCAGTTTGATCGTGCTTATCATACCGACGCTGACACACAAGTGAGTATGCAGTGAGTGATAATGTGAAACCGGGGTTAAGAATAAACCTTAAGAATAGTATGTATAAACGGTGATAAGGTTGTAAGTAAGTGGTGATAGCAAGGCAAGTGGTGTTTATGCTGCAAGGTGTAAAAAAGCTTAGAACAACATTTCCGACAACCTGTGTAAAATCAATAGTGACTAATTCGAATTTCTTTATACGTGTTAGGACTTGGTTGATAATTTATTATTTGTGAATTGATTCGTTTTCTTCGTTATTCACCACTTGCGGCACAGCTCGGAAGAAAGCAACACGATCGAGGCAATGAACATGGACAAAACGTGCACGCTCGAGCAATCATCGAAGTTGGTTATGGATCGACCGTACGCAATCACAACACTGGTGTTGATGTTTATCGCACAGGTATTGATTGGCCTCGCGAATGTTGCCATCTACGCCCTGGGCATCAGCTATGTTGACGATAACGTGCGAACACACCACAGCCCCGGTTTGATCGGTATGTATTCTCGTGGCAAAGGTGAGCAACAAATCCGCAACTTCAGATCGTCCTTTTTCGACAGGATGCGTCATAGCGGCTCGCATCTGGGGCGCTCAGCTGGGACTTGCGATCGGTCTTGCGGTCGGCGCTACCACGCTCGGCTGGTGGCTAGGATGGGCCATCATCGGGCCACTGACGTTTTTGTTGGGTTTCATCATTTCACTGTTCCCGAAACGATTGCTCGCCACGATGGTTCGGCAAGCGGCGAACGATATCGTTGAAACGGCCACCAACAACAGCATGCAATCGATCGCCACGGCCGACAAATGGCTGGCCGACATTTCGCTCTGGCCAACGGTTAGGCGAGTCTTTTCGAACAAGGTACTCATCTGCAACGTGCTAGCGCTGGTGTTCATTCAAACCGGCATGGTGAACTTCCATTCGCACGAACAATCCTATCTGCAGTCGCGGTTCTTTCTGCCGACATCGCAGGCCGACGGTATCAACGATGAGTGGGCTTCGCGATTGATTACCAACCTGATTCGACCGTTCGCCGCTGCCATGGGTGTGATTGTGGCGGCACTGGTCATTGCAAGCGCGAATCCATCGGCGAGGTAAGTACAACAGTGTTGCAGGTGTTTGTATTCAACGGATGAATTAGAGCACGTTGCTTGGTTGATGATGGTGATGCGGAAAGGTTCATTTTCTTTGAATGTTTTGTATTGTTTTAAGCACAAATCATAGAACTTATAATTGTGCGAGTAGTAGTCAACCTTAAAATAGCTTCCTCTCGCTCGCATTTGCTTCTAGCTTTGAAGTGTATTTAAAAAGAATTTAAATGACTTTCATCATAGTTGTGGTGTCAAAGGTGTTGTGCTTTGAGCATGAAATTAAATTGATGTTTGCGACCCTGTAGCTTAACTATGCTGTAACTATTTTAGTGTGTAGGACTGCTCATTGTTCTTGAAGTTGAAGGCATTCAAAGCAGTTTTCCGTAGGGTACGATAGATATAGGCCGACTTTAGCAAGAACAACTCTCGTTAATTAATATGATACACTACTTGTTAGAACGACTGCGGCAATTCAGTGTCCGCCACACGATATGTATAATAACTCATAAAACCTTCCTCAAACGACACCTAAAGACATATCAATAATTGGTTAGTTACCATTTCTAAATGCAATATGATTTTTTTTGCTTATAATTGTTTACTTTTGATAGTTATGTTTGTTTCAGTAGATATCTCATAATAAAGATATAATTCTTTTCTTCATTTTTCTCGTAGAAAATTAGCCGGATGGAACATATTCGTTGGAATATTAGCTACAGGACTGTTTATTGGTAAGTGTACCGATACTAATTAAAAATTAATTAAAGTCTGAAACATGCTCTTATCACATTTACATGCTTTCTAATGATAAGCAAGAAGGACATATTTATCAAATCACACGAGATGGAATACTGTTGGATTTAAATGCATTAACCTCCTGCAATATTTTATTCGCATTGATCATAATACCTTTCAAATTGTTTCGATTTGTGTGGCGCCATCTATTAGAGAGTAGCATTACCAACCTAACAGTCTATTAAAAAAAAATTAAATGCATATTTTAAAAATCTTTTCTTTAATATAGATTACCCTGAAAAAATTGTTTTGTGCCATTACATTGCTATTATAATTTATAATTCATATTCTCCTACTTGCAGCTTACATTTTTATCTCGTGCGGCGAAGAACAAATAGCTGGTGCTTATCGTGGACGAAAGCTGATCAAACCGTTTTGCGCGTCCAATTGTGTATGTGCGGAAAACGTACCCTTCACGCCCGTCTGCCCTATAGACAGCCGCTTCACGTACTTTTCACCGTGCCACGCTGGTTGTCAGGATCGGGAAGAGATTAACAGTATCGTCATCTACCGAAACTGCACATGTGGTGTGGATGTAGACATGGTGCTGGAAAATGGTGGCGATGCGACCGAGGGCGCCTGCGGAATCGAGGACTGTCAACCATACTGGATCGTGTTTCAGGTGCTGACGGTAATTGTGGCGATGCTTCTTGCTTCGGGCCTCACGGGTAAGGTGATCATCAGCTTGCGCTCGGTGCTGACGCAAGACAAGGCGATGGCATTAGCGGTGGAGCTCACGTTGGTGGGATTGGTGGTTTATCTACCTGGGACAGCCATCTATCAGGTGGTAGCAAGTAAGTAATCGTCTGTTCAACACATTCTGAGAAAGTGGCGTTCATTTAAGACATAAAAGAAGAAAGATACTAATAATAAATCGATTTTGCGATTCCCCAGCACACACTTGTCAGTTCTGGTCCTCGAACGAGCGACAGTGCTTTCTGCACGAGACGCCGACTTTTGGAAACATTCTAAACATGATTACGGCCGCATTAATCATAATCGGACTAATCTTCGAGATGGCAGTGTTCTACTTTGTTAAGGATATGTCATTGTATGGTGAAAATGACGAGACTTTTCTACGGTAAGCTAGCTAGGGGTGATTGATTCGTCCATGATTGTAAAAGCAACATTTCATGTGTACCACCCTTCAGCGATCCGATCGAAATGCGATTCATATCGCCAGCGAGGACACAAACCATGACGGAAATGATGCCACTGAACAACACCGATGCCACCAACGCACACACGGCTGACCGATCCACAACTTCTGAGACGCTCGTGCAATCGGCTACGCTGATCGCCGACGAGGGCGTTCCCTCGGTTCAAACGATTCAAAACACGCAACCTTCCTATCCAACGGTTCGCTCCATCTCACCACTTGCTGCAAGTTCCGCAACGTACGCCCAGGTGGTGCGTCAACTGCCAAAGCGAGAGAACTCTAGCGAAATCGATGAACAGCTGGACTTTCGGTCAGCGACCAGTTTACCTCGCGGCCAAACGGACAGTGATGATGAAAGCGATTATCGCTCGAGTCTGGTAGAACGCATGCAACAACAGCAGACGTCCAGCCCGCGAGCTGACTCTGCACTGCGACGGGATTATGCACGAGACGGGCTGTTCTCTCCTCGGGCCATATCACCAGAAAGTCCGGAACCGGGACGGGATGCGCTCGCTGTACGATCACGAAATGTTTCCGGTCGACCAATGAGTCCGGAAACGGATTTTTAACCTTAATTGCTAGCTAGTATAAAACATCGACAAACAGACACACACACACACACAACAATGGGATCGCCGCTATAAACGAACAATAGTGTGCAGCTGTTGTTAGTAGATAATATTAAATAAAGTTGGTAGTTCTATCAGTATTTCAAGTGTCTTACCTAACTAGAATTTAGTGTAGCTTTCGGATTATTTAAAATCACCCACGAGCAACATAATATATCATTGATTGTGTTTTGATTTATTATAATCTGTTTCGTTTTTCAGTACTCTCGATTTGTTGTTGTGTTTTTTTTTATCAATCGGCGATGCACGGTTTTCGGTGCACAGCGCGTCGTCTCCGCACGTCATTGCAATATAGTTTCGATTCAGTTTTTGTTCTAGTCGTTTTTTTTTTTGGTATTTTATTTTGCATTATAGTAGGATTATTTGATAGGACCTTTTTTGTTGCAATAAATAAAACAATGTAAATAAAAAAGGGACCTGCTGCTTTCGTAAGGGAAATTAAAGCGCAAACAAATTGGAAACAGTGTTTCTTCCCTTTTTGCAGTGCGAACAAAACGAGAAAATCGAAAGTTTTCAACGTACATTCCATTCCATACACTGCATAATGCATTCTTCGTCTGCTTTAGCAGCAAAATTGGTTTAATTTCCCATCGCTTGTCGGCTTGTCAAGTGTTGGTTCCTGTATCGCTGCGAGTAGGAGTTTTACTTAAACAGATTTGTTTTTCCTATTAAACTTAAACGCTAGGCGCGGTTGACAAGCAATAAGGGTAATCTACTATTTTTATGCTTTCATGACTTGTTTCCTTTCCTTTCTCGATTCCACTAGCCAGTCGGATGCTTCAATCACCATGCTCTGTTATATCATATGCTCGGGATTGTGTATAATGTGTGTTGCGCCATTACTCGATAAAAATATATAACATATGAGGCGTGATGAAGGCAGTACACCTAACCCTATCATCTTTTCCATATCTTTTTCAGCCGTTGATGGTGAATGGGTGGTGAGTGTTGCTGTTTGCTTTCGGTGTCTTAATACGGAGTTAGGTGCTTGCTTTTTAAAAGTGTGTGTGTGTGTTGTGTTTTGCTTTTTTTGTATCTGTTCTTCCTCTTGGATGATTGTTGGCATGAGTTGTTTCATCGGGACATAGTGCCGAGCATCTTCGATTTCTGGTCCAGTTCTGTCTGATCTATGCTTTGCTTTTGCGATACACGATGATAATAACAGTGGCTTAATTTTATTTTATTTTTTTCGCGTGCATCCGTGTATGCGCCTGGTACTTGGTACCAATTAGACTACGGGCACGGCATAAAAACACAAACGATAAAAAAGCACGGGCCAGCACAAACACATCTAGCGCTCCTCCATATATTTTTTTTTGATCACATCACGTTCCATAGCTACAATTGCTTGCTAGCTGTCGGCTGCTTTCCACACACTTTCTATGTCGAACGGTTTTTAAGGACCTGTTTGTTTTTTTTCTTCTGTTTTTACACATGTATTCCTATATTACCTATATCTCGGACGCCCAGGGCATGAACGTGAACGGGTACGTGCTGTGTCGTGCTGCTTAGCGCGACATAAATCTCTTCTGCTTGTTTAAACATTCCCTATCATCATCATTATGTACAAACGAATCACATTTTATTTGCCTTTAATCATCTGTTTTTTCCTAATCCATTGCTGAATCTTCGGATCCTTAGTTGCTCTTGCTCACACAAAGACCTGCTTTTTCTTGTGATACTTTCCCTAAGAGTGATCGGTATAAGACTAAGATCAACGAAAACAGAAGATCGAAAAAGGAAAACTATAAAAAGAAAATAATTTAACAAAGTATTGCTTCCTCCAGTACTACAACACACGCAGGAAATTGAAGCGATCGCCTTCCCGCTGGCGGTCCTTCTCCTTTCGTAAACCTCGTGTAAAGTTGCTCGTGTGCGGAACAGAGTAAGGGGCAGCGCGATCGTTTTTGGCATAGTTTGCCAGCGAAAAGTAGATAGTAGCCAATAAACTGTAAACTGCGCATTTGTTCAGTGACGACCAATATGACAAAGAATGAAACCTATGTAGATAGAAAACCCAAAGGCTATAAACCATGGTACATGTATCAATACTTTGAAATAAAAGCACATATAGTTTGGATAATGCTGCGTTACGACCAGCATACGTTTTACGGCGTTCGTTTATTACTCTCCGGTGCATTTTTTTTTGTTATAACCTACTTGCTTTGGGAGTCGGCTAAATGTATGTATGCGTTCTGCTTTTCCACTAACAACAACACTTTGCCTTATTCACTTGTCACTAGTCACTTCCTATCATTAAATCACATTTTAACGTATCTCAGTTCCGTTTGTTGGCTTCTTTCCGCGCTCTGTGTTACGTTTCGCTAACCGTTTGTCTTTCCATCCCTACACACTACACATACACACACAATCGTTCTCTGGCTGCATTAATTTCGTGCGCAAGCTATACCACATATAAAATTTAGACAACTGTGTTTGTGTGTATTTCTTCTACTGCTTCAACAAAATAGGCCTGCATTTTTACTGGCTGTCTCGCGGTTGTTCACTTCTTACCCTTGCAATTCAAGAGGTGGTCAATTGTTTAGCGTTACAAACCAACAAACATTACCCTACCCTCCTCCCTACTTCTACGAAGTGGTGCTACGCTTCAGACGGGTTTTGAGAATGCTTAGCTATTTGTTCAACACTACCATTGGCAACATTATGTTAGATTTTTTGCAGGATCATTCTTCCTTCACTATTCGTGCTTCGTCCACACCATAGAAGCAAACAGGATCGCGCATCGTGCTTGTATTGCTTTCCATTTCCAGCGTGTTGGGCGTCATTTGGCGCTATCGTTCGCAGTCAAGTTTGCTTTAACGAATCTTATCATGTCCTCAATTTGCAGATCCTTAGATTTATGCATACATATTCGTGTTTCGTAGGTGCGATTATGCTGTTCATTCCTTCTTGCTGCAACAATTCCGCAACCCGAACGACGGTAGAGACAATGCAACTCGTCCCAACTTCAAGTTCATGTGCAAACAAGATCATCAGTGGGTCTGGTGTGCCAAAACGTTAATACTAACAAGGACTTGGAATTGAAGTTGTTGTATCGGTAAGCAATGCAGCTGACGTTAGGTTTCTCTGCCGGGAGACAACCGGTGTCGATGTGAGAACACTGATGTCTGCCTCACTTCAACAATCACAGAGAGTCAGATACCCGCTGAGACTAGGGACGAAGCTTTGCAAATCGTAGGATCGTAGACCTTCGTTTTGCTCACATTGTTTCGAGTAGTACAGAGCGCGGGCTCCCAAACGCGAATTTTCTGGGGCTTCTCTACATGCATACGCATGTTCTCAGTGATGATGCTACTTGCTTCGGTTAGTAGTAGTAGTAGTAGTAATAATAGTCTTTATGTCAAGTGTACGTCTAACGGCTGTTTTGGAACGCTAAGCTTAGGAAACAGAACCGTTGGCAGGGTTAGCCGAGGAGGTTGGTACTTTGGTGGAACCGGCATTGGTGGTAGGGGCGGTTGTGACCTGCTGCTGCTGCTGCTGCTGCTGCTGTTGCTGCTGTTGTGCAGCAGCTGCTGCTGCTGCTGCTGCCGCAGCTGCTGCTGCGACTGCTGCGGCTGCTGCCACGCTACTACCACCGGTAGTCAGTTGCGCTAGTGTTTCCTGTGATGCGTTCGCTTTGAGAATGTTGTTCTCGTACTCGAGCTGGTTAATGCGATCCATCAACTCCGATATCCTTTCCTTTAGTACTTCAACTTCTTCGCGAACGGCAAACATAAGGTGCGATTTGACCAGATCCTAAAATTACAAAGATAAAATAACACACGTTATAGTACATCGATTTGCATTAATTTATACATGTAGAAGGTTGGTAATTAAAAATGTATGAAAACCCATTTTAAAAGAAAACTATACATAATACTTATACTGCCTCATTATAGATTAATATTAATTGTTCCTACACAAAGTATTCCGATTGTATAATTACTTATAATGTCGTGAATTTGCTTATTGTAATCGGAAATGGTACGGAAGTTAGCAAGGAGTAGCTGCTGTACACGTCTTCTCGCACAAAACGATCGTTTCTGCAAATGTCAACATCGAATAATGTTTAGTAATTGTTTGAATCATCAACACTTCCGCCGTTTGTGGAATTGATCACATTACAGAAAAATTGATCCTACAGTTCTCTGGCAATGGAGCCGATGGTGAGAGGGAGATACAAAACCCCTATTGAAAGAGAAAGCCAAAGAGAGGCTTTTGGTGGCGTCATCAACACACCATATTCTGCGCACTCCATTTGAAACCATGACTCTACACAGCAATCGTCATTCGATGCCGTCAATAAAAAAAAACCGATCCAACGCAACGCAAAACCATGACAACTTTGCGGAAAAACGAATCACACTGTCAAGGTACACCCGATTGAAGCGTACCCGACCGCACAACACACTGACCGGTTGGTTGATCACGCGGGTTGTCGCTTTGTCTTGTGATGCTAATTGATACTAAACGGCGGGAATAGAGCATTTGTGTGCTCCTTACTGAACTGCATCCGATCAATGGCATCTAAATTTAGAAACACTTAAGAGCGTTCAATTGGCGTCTTACACTGAGAGACGGTGTATTCGTCCACTGGACGACGGTAATGCAACGAAATCCATGACATTCTCATCCTCAAATTACATCGAACCGCATTAATATACAAAGGCGTAGCTTTTGTTCAACTGAATAGGAACCGGTTCACGAAACCATAAAGATCTGGACAAAAATGTCCACAATCAGGAACATCAACCGACTGCAAAAAAAAAACATGTCTTGTTGCTGTTAGAAATGAAAAGATGCACAGATAAGATAAACTACCCCGTGTGAGAGTTGTTCCCATGCTCAAGCAGGGGTTCTTCCTATTTTTGTGCTCTTGGTTATTCGTTCCCGAAGCTGCAAAACAAACCGCTTTTGCTTTACTATCGCACCCTGCTCGTCTATCTTGTTATTGCTTCAATGCGATAAGTAACCTCTACGTCATGATTGTGACAAACAGGTAGGTAGAATCAGGAAGGTGCTTTTATCACCGCTGGTTTTGCATTACCAGCAGTATTTACCGACTTTTGTCAAGCAGAGATCATCACATTCGCGCGTCAATGAACATTATTAAATTGGCGGGGACCAACTACATTCATTTCTATTTTCAATTATCAGTTAAACATTTTCGCAAACGAAACGCAAACAGCAAACCGCTACTGGGTGCGGTAGGCCAGAAGCTGCCTGCTGCTGCAACCGTCCGGGATAGTTATCGTGTGTTTCACAAACAAATAACAAAAATATTTCGCCCTGGACCAATCGTGAATTTGGCCGGTCCGATGACGGTGTGTGCCACTCTGGGAGGGCAGAAAGCATGAACTATTTTCGAGCCGATTGATTGCGGGAACGAAAACACACAGATTAACATATTCTATTTATATCCTGATGGTGCTGTGTTGCTCCATTCACGCCAGCGACCAAAAACATTCGCCTTCTGGGGTGTGCATCGGTTTAAAACTAGCAAAATATACATTTGCGGTGCGCGAGCGGGGCGTGATTGGCTGTCTGCTCAATTAAAATCAATTCCAGCTAGTCGTCAACAACGGCAGCATCGGAATGGTATGTGCCACATGGTTCGGGAGAGGAACGAAAAACAGAACGATCGACTGCAAAAGAAGATTCTCCGTGGCCTCGATTGAGATATGTTACCCCTGCCGGGTGTCGTTGATTGATCAAGTGTACTGCCGAAGGGAACCGAATACTTCTACCAGCAGCGCGTGTGGGGTGTGTGTTTATAGTTTTTAATACAGCTCATTGAATCTAAAAGGCGTCCGCGCTCGATACAAGTGACAACTTTCTGTCAGAGAGGTGTGCTCAAATATGCTCCAAGATTGAGGAAACAAAATAGGGAGGCCGAACTTTGTCCCGGTTTGAATGAAATATCACCTTTGGCGTACCTACGCGGCTGAGTTCAAGGACCACTTCTCAATCGGTAAAGGTGGGTGCGCGACAGGTGTAATTGGTGGACCGATCTAGGAAACACATACTCATGCTTCTCTCGGTTCGTTAAAATGTAATTTTTCTTAAATTGTGCCAAATTCCTGCCCATTTCTCTGCCATGGCATGGGGTGGAGTTTTCTTGAGAAAAGAAGTATATTTTGAGACGCTTCAATTTAGCTGCGTGTTTCAATGCTGTGCTGGACAGTAAAGGGCGTTCTAATGCCACGACCAAACCGATGACTCATCAACAACACTCTACACCGCTTCTTAACAACGCACACCCTCCATAGACTACCGCTGCCGGGTGAAGGTTAGCGGACTTAATTTCAGCGATATAGTAATCGAACTCAACCATGCCACTGCAATTTAAATTTAATGAGCCCCAAGAAACCATACGGTAGTAGCGCGGTCAGTAAAGAACAACCCAGGTATATCACACACACAAACACACTCGCGCCTTGCCTTCTACGGCTACTTAATGATACGCGTTCTAAATGATCGACGGTATTGACGGTTCGCACGTGTTCCTAGCATATGTGCAGCAGCTTGGAGAATAAAAGGAGTGTCCAGTTTGGCCGACTTACTTTCACATTTTGCACCATCACGTAGTAGGTGCTGTCCTGGCCCTTTTGCTTAATCTCATAAAGCCAGTTCTCGGCCAATGACGCCGATTGCTGTTGCTGCTGCTGCTGCTGCTGCTGTCTCAAAACCGTCGATAGTGCCGGATATGGATTGTTTATCGCCGGAAGGGTTTCCATTCTTATGTCCCGTTTGTATGAAACGCTTAGATCAATAAAATGCGCGTGTATTACTTTAATTAAGTGTCCCTTGTGCACACACACTTAACTACTTTGCAATGTTTATGAACACTTCGAAGAACACTGGATAATTTATTAGCAAAGGCACTCTATCCGTCGATCACGTGATCGTGTAAGGTGAGATTCTGCACACACAATTGTTTTCGCACACGCTGCCTATCGTAAGATGACGCACATGAAAGCAGTCTCTCTTCTAATACACATTCGCTGGACAAGTTCACTGGCAGCGACTAACTCGTTTCAAGGACGATCGCTTTTTGATAATCGCACAACAATTCACAATTCACGGGTTTGGTGGTCTTATCGCTCGTGCAGCTGATGCGATTGGACACTTTGCACCCCCGGCTGTTGTTATCGTTTGTGCTTGTGCTTGTGCTTGTTGCTGTCTCACCACGAACCGGTTATATGCTCCCGGTACTGCTTGAGGCCGAAGAACAGCGCAACCGAAATGAATAATGTTACTGTTACGATCCAACAGACTTTCGAACGGCGACTGACTGTCTGGCGGTGGGATGTGAGCAGTTTTATGGTGAACTGCACAGCTCCACGTCAGGGTGGCGCAGCTTGCTTGTACAAACAATCATCTCCCACAGACCTAGTGTGACACAAACAACCTTCCCTCTAATGGTGTTGTTTTGCTGTTCCACGGATTTCTTATCTCTCGTTCTCTCTCGCTCGCTCTCTCTCTCTCTCTTGCTCCCTTTACGTTGACGATATTTCCTTGGTGTGTCTGAGATATGGGGAGAGCTACAGTGCGTGAGTTGCATAGTACAGTGGGATCCCTCGCTCGCAGGTAATTATTTTCGCTCAGCACATGTCACAGCTCTCACGGTACGAATCGCTTGAAAGGGAAAGGCTTGCAGTCTCGCTAGGAAAATGTGAGAATGTGATCGCGGAAAATTGGGGAGCATATGCATCCGTATAGCCCACCTACAAAATGGAGAAGACGCATTTATCGGAATGCTCGGTGCATCGTGCACATTACAAACTCTCCCTTTTCTCAATCGCTCGCTCTCACTATTTCCGTTTCGTTCATGAACGACAAAAACGAACGTTCTACACCCTTTGGCTGTAAGCTGATATACCTTTTAATCGTATACCGCTGACACACGAGCCCATGGCGTGATACTGATGTGGTTCCCACCTTGTCGCACACCCGGCGGGCGAGTCCTTCCCCTCTTGGCTAAAGTCAATGGGATGGTAAATGTGAGCAGATCTCTATCAACATTCAACAGAAGTGCAGAGGAATCGGATTCTAAATATGTACATAGGAGAGAGTGACAGGGCGCTTGTTGAAAGTTGTAAATCTTTCTTTTCATTGCCGATCCTCCATGTGAAAAGCAGTGTTTTTCTATTCAGCATCGATGCATTTAGAAGCAATGTGAAGGTCATTACGCTAGCTCCTAACATTACATGTTAAATGTGGCGGCACGTACGCTCATATACGAACAATCTCTTAAGGTTTGTGCTTGTACAGCATTTCTTATGGAACAATATAAAATGAAAAAAAACCCCATTTTTTCGGACGAGCGAAAAGACGCTATTTTTACATTAGAAAACATGTCTGTAATTAAAAATGAAAACGATGATTTGCCAAGGATTATTTCAATAAAAACTTTCACACAATACTAACAATACAATGTTTCAGTAGTGTGCATTGATAGAAAAATTGCAAGCGTAATTTCGAAATTTTGTTTATAGGTGCAAAAACATCCAGCAATATTACAGAGAATATTGAAAAAACTTCGACCCTCCACAAATGCTCTCAAAACGACAAACATTACTAGCTGCAGCTGATAAGGTGTTGGGGCTCGGCCTTTTAACTTGCAATAACTGGTTTCAGCCAGATGACGATGGATAATTCTTCTTCTACAGAGAGTGTTGTTACAGCCACGACCGATCTCCCATCGACTAGACCGTCTCGAACAAGACCCTGCCGATGGAGAGATATCAGCAATGAAAGAAATTGTTTTGTTTTGCCAGTATCACGCAAAGCTGTTACACATGGCAATGTACAGTGAAGATACTACAACAAAGACAACAAAGTATGGTTCGATTAAATCTTGTATTTTGGATTTATGCTTGGATCAGGTACGTCACGCTTCCTGTGATCGTGCGATAAGAAAGCACTGTAATTGTAATTAAAAACAATAACAAAGATCCGTAGCAAGATATCATAAGGACAAAGATGAAGAAAGAACTGAAAAATTAAATATGATTTCTTGACAAAATATATGACCACCATACATTTACGCATCGTTTTATTGATTTTAGTAAAACAGGATTTTCAAGTTGTGTTTCAAGTCTGTTCCGTGTATGTATATGAATTAAATTTAGTTCTACTTTAACCTGTATTTTGCCAGCTGTTGTCATTGATCGGTTGATGTGGATTGCAAAATCAAGAGACCATGTAAATCCTTGGCAATGTACGGCACCTAAAGGTATTTAAAATTATTGCATACCACTGGTTCAAAGAACCAAAGAATGTGAAAGACAAAACATTACGGTGTAGCGCCTTTATCCTTAATTGGATTGACCTACTTGGAGGTATGGTTTTTCTTTTCATGTTCGCAAAAAACAAAACCTGCCAGAATCCACGCACACATCCTCCAAATCGTTGTCCCTCGCCGGGTGAACGGAGAAAGTGCATCTTTTGCGTTCTTTTTTCTCGCTTCAATATTATGTGCATACTTGTGTGTAGCAGCACAAGTAGTTGCCTGGCCAGTTGACAAACCATAGAAGGAGATGTCTCTAAAGATTAATTCCTGGGGAAAAGTCTAACGATGCAACGAATGAAAGAAATCGTAACCAAAGTCCATATACAGGGAAGTCGTCAGCCAGATTGGCTAGACAAGAGTCCAAACTTTTGCCAGTTACGCTCATTTCAAGATAGTACACGTGAAGATAAGCTAAAAATATGAAATGGCTCACGCGATAATTATTAGCGATTGTAACTTGACACGCCTGGTGCTGTTTTCATTTGATATCAAAATTCGGTAGGCTCAGCTAAGCGTAATTTCGAAATTTTGTTTATAGGTGCAAAAACATCCAGCAATATTACAGAGAATATTGAAAAAACTTCGACCCTCCACAAATGCTCTCAAAACGACAAACATTACTAGCTACAGCTGATAAGGTGTTGGGGCTCGGCCTTTTAACTTGTAATAACTGGTTTCAGCCAGATGACGATGGATAATTCTTCTTCTACAGAGAGTGTTGTTACAGCCACGACCGATCTCCCATCGACTAGACCGTCTCGAACAAGACCCTGCCGATGGAGAGATATCAGCAATGAAAGAAATTGTTTTGTTTTGCCAGTATCACGCAAAGCTGTTACACATGGCAATGTACAGTGAAGATACTACAACAAAGACAACAAAGTATGGTTCGATTAAATCTTGTATTTTGGATTTATGCTTGGATCAGGTACGTCACGCTTCCTGTGATCGTGCGATAAGAAAGCACTGTAATTGTAATTAAAAACAATAACAAAGATCCGTAGCAAGATATCATAAGGACAAAGATGAAGAAAGAACTGAAAAATTAAATATGATTTCTTGACAAAATATATGACCACCATACATTTACGCATCGTTTTATTGATTTTAGTAAAACAGGATTTTCAAGTTGTGTTTCAAGTCTGTTCCGTGTATGTATATGAATTAAATTCAGTTGTCCTTTAACCTGTATTTTGCCAGCTGTTGTCATTGATCGGTTGATGTGAATTGCAAAATCAAGAGACCATGTAAATCCTTGGCAATGTACGGCACCTAAAGGTATTTAAAATTATTGCATACCACTGGTTCAAAGAACCAAAGAATGTGAAAGACAAAACATTACGGTGTAGCGCCTTTATCCTTAATTGGATTGACCTACTTGGAGGTATGGTTTTTCTTTTCATGTTCGCAAAAAACAAAACCTGCCAGAATCCACGCACACATCCTCCAAATCGTTGTCCCTCGCCGGGTGAACGGAGAAAGTGCATCTTTTGCGTTCTTTTTTCTCGCTTCAATATTATGTGCATACTTGTGTGTAGCAGCACAAGTAGTTGCCTGGCCAGTTGACAAACCATAGAAGGAGATGTCTCTAAAGATTAATTCCTGGGGAAAAGTCTAACGATGCAACGAATGAAAGAAATCGTAACCAAAGTCCATATACAGGGAAGTCGTCAGCCAGATTGGCTAGACAAGAGTCCAAACTTTTGCCAGTTACGCTCATTTCAAGATAGTACACGTGAAGATAAGCTAAAAATATGAAATGGCTCACGCGATAATTATTAGCGATTGTAACTTGACACGCCTGGTGCTGTTTTCATTTGATATCAAAATTCGGTAGGCTCAGCTTTTGATTATATTTTTCGTTTGTAACCTTGAGCCGGACAATATGCATCGGATCTTTATGGCTTAACCGATTACCAGATCATACGCTGCCATATAATGGCTTAGTAGATTTTTTATTTCTATCTTGGTGCAGAGGCAGAGGCGGGAAAGCGATCGAATCGTCGGAGCATTAGATCGTACGCTGCAACACCCCTAACTGCCCTTGAAAAGTAAACTGAATTGACAAAGTAATCATAACGGTATTTGAGATGATGGCAACCACCTCTCAAAAGTGCTTGTTGTGATGAAGACATCATTTCAACAATCAAGAAAACATATAGTATAATCATTGTTTTATAATTCTTCATTGCCACCATATTGAAGCATTTGCTTGTGATGCAGCCTATCAGTCTGTCCCTAAAACAAGTGACTTCAGAAACCCTACCGCCTTCCTCGAAAGAGTATATTTGAAAATGGTGTCAAGCAAATATTAACGCTGTTATCACTTTAACGATCAAGTACACGTCAAAGTAATTGGAAGAGCTTGGAGCTGAAGAGATGTGTACACTATTATGAACATTTATTACCGCCGGTGCACACTGTCGAAAACGTTTTTTTTTCCAAAAGCACACATTTTATTCCATCAGCCCTCGTAGCGCTCACTACCAATCTCCACTATCATCGGGATTAAAACCAAACAGTTTAATCGAAAAAATATTTCCTTTTCATAAAAGTAATGGCAATGGTTTGTAATTGAAAACAAAACCGAATCCGTGTGCAATGATGAATATTTCGCCGGTCTCAAATCAACATAACCGGTTTCAACAGCAGTATAAAGTAAACCCGTCTTAATAGGTAAGCATTGCGCGATGTTTACGCCGCGTTCGATGGTCTTGGAGCAAGGTTGGGGCTGGCGAACATGGAACAGGGAAAGAAAAAGCAGTTCAAGTAAACATTTCATCGGTTCCTCAACACTAACGAAAATGATGATAAGCCCGCGCCCGCACAAACACATACGTACACGAACTTCAAATCATGATGGACGATCTGTTTACCGTAACGTTTAGTTACTCGTTTCTTCGCCACGTGACATCATAGAATCGGACAAGATTGTTTCAATGTGAAACTAAAGGAAGAAAACTACACCAAAAATGAAGTAAATTAATGGTATGTTTTTTGCTCGTTGCAAATAAAGGTGAAATATGATATGTATTTGCTTTGTTTTAAATTTCAATGATTCATAACAAAACATACGATTTGTAATTTTGCATTAGTCATACTATGTAGGACTTTATCATTCTGCATCAGCTACACACATGCAGGTTGTCGCACTTTGAAATCTGGCACGTGTTGCTCGATGAATGTAACATAAGATAAAAAAAGACATAATTCATTCTACATCTTATCTGAGAACAAACTGACTTTTGGCGTAAGGTCTATATGTATGTGAAAATTTAGAACTATGCCCCCCTCCATGACTAACCTTACTAAAGATGTTTGGAAAATGAAATGGATTTTTTTTCTACGATGATCAGTGTACATTAATACGCTTCATAAACTTACCATTGCTTGCTCGATTTTGTTATCGATGGCGACCGCACTTGTTCCCGAAGCACTGAAAATAACGAAACAAAGATAAGTTAATTGATGATTTATGCTAAGCTGTAAATAATTGTAGATAAAGGTTTAAGATAAAGCGTCCCAAAAATAAACTCATAATGTTATTTACATATAAATGGTTTATCATATGTAATAAAGTGCAAGTTTGGGATTAAATAAGATTTGATATTTTTAAAAGCACAATAATACAAGAATAATATCAATATAATTTTGATTTCAATTGACGTATGCAAGGGTATAATATTAATATAATATTAACGTTCTGACTTAACACATTACAAACATCAGATCAATAGTTAACAATAGTTCATACTTATTTATAGATCTTATAAATCTTTGGACTCACGCGTAAAAGGAGTCATCCTAATATAAAAAACAAAAACTGAAGCTGACGTAATACTTCAAATAGTGCCGTTTTGATTATTGACGAAGCAGCGTACAAGAAATATTTATATTGACACGTTCCCAGGTGATCGAAGCAAACGGTTTTGCTCGTTCACAAATTATTCACCTTATGATCACATCACGATCGCCAACCTCTTTCTTTCTCACAACGTATTTTCGCTTTACCCATTGCGACCATTTGCAAACCTCGTATACAAGTGGCCCTCCTTCACATGTGGCGTCGTGGCACCAGGGCTAGATTTCGTCATACTCTACGCACTGCTACGTCATCGGTTTGAGAAGATTGAACGAGCACAAGCAGAAAAAGGGAAGGTTTGCCATGGATTCAATATGGTTGGAAATCGTATAGGTTGTGTATAGCTGATTCCATCTGGAAATTGTGATAGTGGCGATCTTTATGCAGAGCCGTGGTCATTTTTTAAGTACTATTATACATTCATCGTGTGCATTTGTGTATAAATTGGACAGCAGACTGACACCCAGCAGATCAGTATAGTTGAACGCCATCGTTCAACACACACGGCTTCCAGTTCGAAGTTTCTGAACCTGTTCAAGTTAAAGTTGTAAGACTATTAGTGTGCTGATTGCATTGATTGCAGTGGACAGAACTGGCGACAGAAAAGAGAGATGTGTACAACCGGAGATCTGTTTAGTATACTCATCACGAGGGATATAAAAAAAAAACACCCGTTTTGCAATGACCGGATCGGATTTAAAATTTAAATTTCGCTACAAACAACCGTATCGTGGACACCATCAGCCGCAATCAACCGTCGATTGATCGTGCAAAGGTGATCGCACATGGCAAACCAATAAAATGGGGTGCGAGTATTAAAAGCGCAAATAGGAACGCACGGCAAGCGCCGAAAAATACCCGCACAGCGTTGCTTACCATCCCAATTGGGTTGAAGTGGGAGGGTGTTTAAAATTCGCAGCGTGCGAAACGATGCTTTTGTTTTTATCGCGATCGCGAAACAAACGCTACTGTTTTCTGCAGCAACGCACTCAGCAACGCTCAGCAAACAGTAACCAGCTGCGCGCGTTTGAGTGTTTTGTATCTCTTCTGTGTTTTCATGTTGTTTTCCATCGTTCGGTTCGATTGGTTTGTTATGTTTTCATTTTATTAATTCTCTTCTACCCCTTGCGTCGATCCCCTTACCGATGATGTGTACGTGTCTCATGCTGTGAGTGGAAATTAAATAACTCTTTGGATGTTTACGGTATAATAGCCGCCTCACACTAAGCGTGTACGATACGCACGTGCAAAAAAAAATGTATCGGTGGGAAAAGCGCGTTTCAAGTGTGAAAAATGTATGCATAGACTGACAGCGTTAAGGCTCGTAACGTTTTGCTCCAGCTTTTACGATACTAAATCATGCTAAATGCTTTTTTTTTATGCTAAATCAAGCCTTTGCAGTAAATCTTGATATGAGACAATAAAGTAATACTTTTATGTGTAACTATTAAAAGGTTTCTACAAGTTCGAATGGTTTAGAATGATAAATGTATGATCAATGTATGAACTTTACGAAAAATCCTTAATAATACATGTGGATTTTCGAATTGATATTAAAATAAAACGGTAAAAATTGCAGCATTTGATCTTTGGAATCCAACGAAAATCTTAAAAATACCATCAAAACGGAATAATCCCTAATTTGGACTAGTTTTACTACATCAAGAGATAAAACTCATAGTAACTTTTGAACATAGATACTATAATTCTTTTTATTGACCCCTTTTTGAAGGATGAATTGATGGAGATGAAGTAATGCGGTGTATTTTATGATATAACACTGTTTAATTCCTCAGTGCAATCGTTCATCCTCATCACTCTTGCTAACACGAAACGAAAAGAAAATCGATTTGTGTGTCACATTTTTTGTATGCCATGCTTAATGCCAGCCATGCAAAAATGAGACTCATTTCGATCGCTATTGCAAAAGGGCGCCTGGCGTACAGCCTTAAACATGTCCGTCCCACTCGTCGCGGGAGCTGAAAGGTATCAATCAATATCCCTCACTCCCTACCACTAGATTTGATGCATGATTATTAGTTTTTCAGCCACCTTTTCGCTGTATGAGATGTTTCTGGGCTCGCAAATCGTGTTTCCTTTCATCGTAACAGACGTCGTTGAATGCGCGCGGCCCGCGACGAGACGAGCGAACAGTGAGCAGACGGACAAACGAACAGATATTGCGCAAACACGTATTTCTTGCTTCAGGTGTGCTTTGGGTTTTCCTACCGTTGCGTTACCGATGCTGCCGTGGTAGCGTGTTGCACTGTCGAGCGCGCAAGAATTCCCATTCTAAAACCCCACTGCCATGATCGAAGGACACAGAGACGCTCTTAAAGGGTCTTCCAGAGTTTTCGAAATTGTACGATTATTGTTTTCGGAAGCCATTTTATTCCACACCACCATAATAGAGTCGCATTGGCGCAGTTTGCCTTTGCCGATTGGGTACAGCAGTTTTCACTTTTCTCCCGACAATTCACTCTCACTGTCAATGGAGGTATGCGGGTCAAAAAAAAATAAATAAATAAAAGGAATGCGGAGAACCAAGAGGACAAACCCTACACTGCTTCGACCATTTATTTATTCTTCAATGGTACGGCTACAACTGACAGCAGCGAGTACATGAGCGGCTTGTTCTCGCATTGGCAAGCAGTAGTAGGTCATTCTGCTCGGTCGACAACTGCAATATTAATGTTGCACGGCAGTACATGGAAGGTTCGGGTTTCACTTGTTATGGGACGAGACTGGTGAACATAAGATAGACTTCAGCACTTACTTTGGATAAAAATGATCGATGTACTTGATAACGACCTCCCGCAGGATGTCCTTTTTGCCGGACACGGAATACTGGTGCATAGCCATTATATCGCTTTTCATTTTCGATGCTTTTGTACAACTACTCGGGAAGAAATACAATGCACGCTTGATTTTTGGCGGCCGGTAAACAAAAAGTAAACGGGAAACTTCACGAGCTTGTAATCTGCTGTTTTGTTTGATGCGTTAAGCCAAACACACAGTGAGGAACTACGGTAGATATGCAGAAAACTACAGCTGAATGGAATTGACTCAACGAAGGAATATTGACGAATGATGAATCTTGGCTACGATCTGCTGCACTTGTACCACAAACACACTGCTGTAAACACGAACACCCGGATACCGGAACTTCAGCGCAACATAAAACAAACACCGATCACACCTCGCCTTGGCACTATATCCTATTCTTTGCCTTTCATTGCAAGCGCACTGTCCTCAAAGGATCGAACCATTTGTAACGTGTGATAGTTGTCTAAATATCACAAACACCCTTCGTGACAATCACATTTTTCTAATCGCTTGACTCACGCCACTTTTGGCCGCTGCTTTGCGACAATTGATATCGGCTGCTCTCTGCCCTCTCTCTGTCTATGTGGTAGAGAAGGGTTGGTTGTTTCGTTTTTGGTTGACGCAATTTTCAATAACCACGCGCTGCTGCTAGCGGATAGATTATCAACATGCATTTCACATTTCACACGCCATGATGCAACTGCTACTACAGGGTTTCTGCCAATGCTGCGGGCA
>KZ063386.1:3186-53963 GCA_002091835.1 Anopheles maculatus | reverse complement strand
GAAAGAATCTTACATCTTTGTGCGGAACAAACGGTTCGATGATAAAATTGCGCAGCTTGCCGGTAGCGTTTCCAACCTTCTGATCTTTGCCCATCCGTTCGTTGACCCATGCCTTCACTTGGGTTAGGTTTTTGTTAACAGCAATCAGTCCAAGTTTACCGCGTCTCTTAATCAGCTGATCCGGTTTCACCACAAGAGGCTACAAAAAGAATAAATTTGCATAAATCAAACGATAAACTCAAAAGCATCGAAGAAGACTTGCGGGGCTCATACTTCTCACACAAAGTCTTATATTCATTGCATCGTCCTACCGTCCTATCTATCCGTGTACTTTGAACTACACGAGATGACCGGCACAAGTGAAAACCTTGTTTTGCTCACACCTAACATCAACATTACACGGCATCAAATGTCTACCGAGAGAAGAGTTCCTCTTCTCGACACAAGTTCACAGCCATAGGTAGATTAACATTTACGTATTGCCGCACGTTCCAGCGCGTCTAAGGCAAACATTTCGATGGGTTGTCCGGATAGTTTTTACGTCATCATCTTTTGATCGGAGCAAAAAGATCGCCTCGCGCTTGCCGTGACGAAAAAGCAAATTTTACGTAATGCTCTGGCCACAGAAAAAAAATACAATAGATATCCGTTTCGATTTTTTATATGTATTAATTCATAACATCTTGCAAGAAGTGGTAACAAATCGAATTGATGACGAAATTCATTATGTGGAACGCAAAGCAAGATTCTCGAAGTTTCATGGCTCATTAATGGCAGACATCGCCTGCTGATCGTTCGATGGTGATCAAAGTGCAGCATCACACCAACATGCCCTTGATCGTACTCTGATCGATGCGTTTAGCAACATACATAGAAGACACACGCCTTCACTAATGTTTATTCGTCTTGTACACGTGCGTTGTGTGGTTTTTCTTTAGAGTTCACACGTTATAAAGTATTAATAGCGAAAGAACGATGTACTGTATACATTTATAAAACACATTGTTTGCCACTTACCGAGGTCTCCAGCCACGGGTTGTCCTGCACCAGCTGCTGCCATTGTGTATTTTCGGTCACGGTTGCAAAGCGACACTTGGCCGCTCCATGATCGCCCTGTAGATGACGGTTGATAATGTCTTTGCCGGTGGCTTCGCGTATTGCTTTGGCGGACATCTTGCTATTGTACTTCCTGTGCCTGTTATCGTGTTGTTACTTGGGCTTTAAATCTGTCGAAATTGACCACAAATAGACGGAGAGGAAGAAACCCATTGTTAGCATATTTTATACATTTACATACTGTACACTTATTTGTATGTTCTTGCTAGTTTGGTGTAGCGTAGACACGAATCTATTCCACGCTTTATATGAAATAGTCACTTTTCTTCAAACATTTGCAAACAAACAAAAGAGAATGCTGAAATGGATATATTTACTTTCGCCACGTGCTCGTTGATGCGTGCATAGCGATTGTGGTGGACGACCATCGTCGTGCTTATGTTTAAACCAACGGTGTTACATCACAACCTTTCGATCTGTCCATCCACTGCATCCTAACAGTTACACAGCGCACAGCGCCATGCAATACCCACCACAGTCCGAACATCAGCGTCAGTATGAAATAGGAATCCATTTTTCTGTTTTTATCATTCCACCCCGTAATGTTGCCGTTTAACGAATAAACAACCGACTGGCCTCCGTCCAGTTCCAGTCAACTCCTCTCTCTCAGCCAATTTTGTTGCGCCAGAAATACCGGTCACAACAAACCGATCCACAAGACAATACCCGCGTTGGTTGCCTGGCGTGGCGCCGTTCAGGCTTTCGCTTTCCACCTAATGACACAACCGTAGGAAACGCCTCTTCCACGTCTGAAACTGTTTGGTAATGAGGAGAGTTTGTTTTGTCGACTGACGGTGTGTGTCAGGTTGACTGACCGAAAGCAGAAGAAGCATTAGCTGGTTAGCAACAATGTCCACCCGACGAGTCGCGAGTGAGGGTCGCACACCTTGTCGTAGATAAAGATTACGAAAATTTCTACCATTCACGTTCACTGAAGGACAGACTGAAACGCCAGCAAAAGATAGCAGGAAAAGGAGGAGAGATAATTCAATATTTCAACATAAATTTTGTAAATAATTTATGAACATTGAGGAGAAAAAGAATCTTTCATTAACAACATAATCATAATTCATTAATCAACACTGAACCACAACAGTGCAATAATGCACTAACAAAAGAAAACTTATAAACAAGCATCATAAGCTGGAGTTTGGTGTTATTGGTCTATCCAGAAGCAAATCTCGCTACCAAACGTCTAAATCCCGTAGGGTATATAGAGTTATCACTGGCTGCGCTTAGATATAGTGCCAATTGGCACTCTAGGAGCTATCAAATGAACTTGCAACCGCTGATAGCCAAACGATTCAAGTAAGGGTGCTGCAATATTATTGCATCGAACGTACACATAAATTAGCAAAGGATAAACAATTCAACTGATAAGTGCGATAAGGCGGCAACAGGGCTCGGTTTGGTAACGGATCCTAGAGACAGGCATGGGTACGCGCGTTGAAGCCAATAACGGAATTGAGTCGGTTGGCTGGGTTGTTTATTACATAAAAATCCACTTCAACCACCAATTCCCACTCCAAAGTGGGGTGCCTGGAACGCAATATCGGGTCGTAAATGATTGCTGTTGGTTTCTTCTACTGGGAGAAACGTTCGTTAATGCACTACAAACGCACAGCCAAAAGCTGGGTTGAAATTTCGGAGAAAATGGGCACCAACTTTCTCTTCCGAAAATCGAGAAACGCACAACCGAAACCCGTACTCGTCTGTTGGAATCTCCTTACACACGTTCGCGCGCACACATAAACATACGCACACACCTGGCCAGCTCGAGGGCAGGTTCAGCGCAAACCGCTCTCGGCAATGGCTCACACGCGCGGAAGCAAACGTTACGGTACACACCTAATAAGCGCAGCTGTGGGAGTGACCGCGAGTAGCAACGGGGGGCCGACAATATGCAACGAAACCGGTCACGGGCAGCGGACGACACACACGCCTGTTGTGCTGAAACTGAGCAACGATCCGATCGGGACGACGACACAAACGCAACTAAACTTCACCGTGCTTGTACCATGAGCAGCTAGCGGTGGTTAGACGGAATGGTTTCCACCGCGAAATCGGCCGCGAATCAGGCGTGATTCTGGGTTCAGGCGAACGGCGACGGCCACGAAGTCGACGCAAAGCGGGGTCTGTGCGCTGGGTGAATGATGATGATCGGGGAGGTGTTATTTTTTTGTTACTTATTTGCTTACTTTTCTCTTGCCACAAACCAATACCAACCACTTGCTGCCAGCGTCATTCGTCGAGTGCGTGTGTGTTTGTGTGTGTGCGCACCTTTACCGGCATTGCCATTTGGCGTTCGCAACGTTACGTTCCCGAACCATTTCTTATCTGTCCAGCTGATGGTTCACCATGGTTTCACCTCGTTGTTTCGTTTGTGCGAACACCGGTGACTGTGCTGGTGGCTAGCTGGTCATGTGCTTTTGCATCCGCCTTTCGCCCGACCGTACCGTGCCGGACGGTCACTGATAGGGGACACTCGTGCAGCAGACGAGAAGCAGCAGCGGTGACCTGCGCGAGCGAAAAACATGCACGATCGGGACATTGTCAAGGGCGGATGGTGAATATTTCTCGGGCATGCATGTTGCATTTGACCTAGTGACAGCATAGGGAATACCTTTTTTACGCCTTCTCCTGTTACACACCGCTGAAGGTTAGAATATTAAATATTCTAAAATAAAAAACAACAAAACTCCATTCACTCCAGTGAAGGAACGCGTACGCTTGATACAATAATCTAAAGCATTTCCGGGTTATTGTCTGGTTCAACTACTTGTTCTACTTTTCAGGACCACTTTCACTTGTAGAATTGGTGGTGATGGTGATGGTGATGGTGTGGCAAGCAGGGAATGAGCACACTGTTCGAAATGCTGTTCTGCTTCCTGGTTGTTCTAACAACCTGTTCTAAACAGGTTAATAGACGAATTGCAACAATCTGTCTGTTTTGATGCTAGTTCCATATATCAATTACTAGCATTACAAAACAATGCATGTCTCCTCGCTTATCGAAATAATTTAACAAGAAAATTTGAAATGCTAACAACAACGTACACTAACGTACGTAGTAAATTGTTTATTTTCCAACTAGTCGTTGCTACGGCAACCAACAACACATCGCAGAATACTTTGATTTACGTCCTATCATCGTTTTACAAAATTTACTCCTTCCTGTGACCTCTAGAGCTCGATCATCCTTCGACGTACGTTCGTAAGAAAGTTATTTAATAGTGCGCTTGCTTACAAATCAGCGAACAGATGACGTTGTATAGCAATATTTTGCATCACAAACATTCAACAAGAATCAGAAAATTAGTATTTTTGTTGCTGTTACTGTTTTAATGCATACATCTGCATGTTTTTTTTAATAAGAAAATTGAATAAATGTGTTTTCTCCGTTCCCCGTTCATCCGGGTTTCATCAATGAAGAAAGGGATCAAACTCTGACGTCATTTCACCACGAGAGTTACATAATGTTCCAGGACTGAACGTTAAGGATGTGTGGAGAAGCGCAGTAGAAGGTGACGTTGTAATCGGACGAGACAGAAAAAATGGGAGAATGAAACTAATAGCCTCAATGAAGACTTTGAACAGCAGCAGGACATTTAATTTATCACACTCTGGTCGTTTAGACGGCTTCGGAAAATTACTTATTATCATCCGCTATGGATTTTCTTCTTCTTTCACAATATATCTAAAGATAGCTTCCAATTGCATGCTGCCATCAAAAATTGGACACACCGAAACCGCGTTCGTTCAATGGAATCTTCCCATTCTACATTCGTCGGCGAAATGGTGGCTGATTTGGCAACGCTTGGCACGATCGATATAACCTTGACATTGAAATACGCAACGTGTTCTTCTTATTTTTCATAACGAAAAATTAGCGGCCAAGGTCACGTACCGATTGGACGGCTAATTTTTGCCAGTGCACATTGATCGACGCATTCGAAATGTCGCTAAATCTTTGGGGAGTTTCATGGTTCACGCCAAGTTTTCCACAGTTTGCTGGCGAATCGCCGGTCGACATACAATGATAAAAACGCCACGATCTCACAACTACCAAGCAATATATCTTTGCGTGTAACAAACATCGGACCACCTCTTGACAATCTCGTACGATCTTTGCAATCATCG
The DNA here is from genome assembly GCA_002091835.1 of Anopheles maculatus. Taxonomy (NCBI): domain Eukaryota; kingdom Metazoa; phylum Arthropoda; class Insecta; order Diptera; family Culicidae; genus Anopheles; species Anopheles maculatus. The sequence goes on along the minus strand of KZ063386.1, from coordinate 48,707 downwards.
GCATCATCATCGTACGCCGCGCGATGCTTACATTTGCCTCGCTGCTCAGGCACACTGCTTGCCGGTATTAAACGCCGGACGCATGAACGGAACCACAATATAAACACGCCACCCTCTTCAACTATCCTCTTGTGCAGCAACATCTATGCGCCAGACGCATGCATTTTTTGTGTGCATTAGCTTCGGCCACGCTTTCCTCCGTAATCGGCGAGTACTCTCCGTTGCCATGTGCGCGCATCACACACTTCGCGTGCCATTATCGTGTTTCGATTACCGGCCAGAACAGTTTTCTCAAGCAAATCTAGTCACCCGGTAAAACCGAAATCGGTTTTCGGTGGGCCATGCTTCGCTGTGTGTAGTGCCCATCCATGCTGCTGACGTTTATTGTGTGCTTCTCTGTACACTCTATCCATGGTCGGTGATCTGTGACGAGAGAGGCCAGGAGCTGCTGTACGCGGGTATGCCGATCAGCGATGTGCTGCAGAAGAACGTTGGCATCGGTGGTGTCGTGTCGCTGCTGTGGTTCCAGCGCTGTCTGCCACCGTATGTGTGCAAGTTCTTCGAAATGTGTCTGATGGTTACGGCTGACCATGGACCGGCCGTGTCCGGTGCACACAACACGATCGTTTGTGCACGTGCCGGCAAAGATTTGGTGTCGTCGGTGGTGAGCGGTCTGCTCACAATCGGCGATCGTTTCGGTGGTGCACTTGATGGTGCAGCCAAACAGTTCTCCGAAGCGTACGATTCCAACCTTCATCCGATGGAGTTTGTAAACTCAATGCGCAAGAAGGTATGATGATGGAAATGCAGAAAATATTCGATACATTTCGTACGGTCTAACTACAACCACCGAATTCTTTGATCTCGTTCGGTTTAGGGTCAACTGATCATGGGCATCGGTCATCGAGTAAAATCGATCAACAATCCGGACGTGCGAGTGAAGATCATCAAGGAGTTTGTAATGCAAAACTTCCCGGCCTACCCTCTGCTGGAGTACGCGTTGGAGGTTGAAAAGATTACCACTAGCAAGAAACCGAATCTGATTTTGAACGTCGATGGAGTGATTGCCACGTCGTTCGTCGATTTGCTAAGGAACTGCGGTTCATTCACAAGGTACGAAAACGATAAACGTTCGATGGAGGGGGTAAACATTTGCATTAACTGCGCCACTTTCGTTTACAGCGAGGAAGCTCAGGAATACATCAACATCGGTGCGATCAACTCGCTGTTTGTGTTGGGACGTAGCATCGGTTTCATCGGACATTACATGGATCAGAAGCGCTTGAAGCAGGGCCTGTACCGTCACCCGTGGGACGATATCTCGTACGTTCTTCCCGAGCAGTACAACTAAAGCAAAACCCTTCATTTTGGGGTTTTCTCCGGATGTCCGGAGAACAGCGGGAACGATACAAAAAAAAAAACATTCATAAGCACAACGCGAAGACGCAAAACGGACTCGTTTCGTTCGGACTGTTCGGATGGAATGTAGAAAAGTGAAAGCTGAAATGCTGATGAGATATTGTAAACATATGTGCATCCAAACGCAAACGATGGAGAAAAGTCTATTCTACAGTTGGGAAAGATCGCTCGTATGGAGCATAAAAACATTAAGCAAAGATTGGCAGCAGCACAATATGCTGTACACTTTCCATTTTCCCCTTCCTCTATTGGTAATTAGTTTTACAAGAATCTCTTTTTCGTTTTTGCATAGTGTAGGAAGTTTGGATTTATCTATTCTTTTTTTTGTTTTTGTTAATTTGGTCTGTGTCTCTGTTTAGCTTGTGTGGAGCAAATCAATTTTACATTCTCAACCAACAAGTGCATTTATGCAAGGGAAAGTTGTGCTGTGCAACTACATTTTGTTCGTTTTTCTTATTCGTTTCGAAAATTGTTCCTAGTTAGGCTTTGCCTAAACGACGATACAGCTGCTGGTGGTGCACGAACACTATCGAACAGCGAGGAAACAATTCATTAAAATCGTTCGATGCAATCAGAAGCGTCTAGATTTTGGGGCGTAGGACCAAGGTGTTTAACAACTGACAAAACAAAAAAAAAACAAAACTGGCTAACAAAAGCGGTGGAAGCAAAGTGAGACTTACTTTTAATTTATATCATCGCCCAATTAGGTTTCAGATGTCTTTTTTCATCTTTGGTAGTGCGTTTCTTCATTTTAAACGGTAACAACATTTATAGATGCAGCGGCAAAGTAGAAACAATGACGCCTATATTCCATGAATATCATAGCAAAAAGGTGGCACTGATGAAGGGAAGACAAATTGAACAATTGAAACGAACAGAGAGGGAAAGGGAGGAGCTGTGTCTGATATAATTTCTATTTAAATTTGTTATTATTTCTTTTCCTGTAAAAGTCTTCATTGCGGTTTCTGTTGCTAATTATAAGTTAACGTGGATATGTTTCTTCTATTTTATTTGAATGGAAAAAAGATACAACAAAACATAGTGACAAAGTACCAAATGTGTGTGTTTAGTTTTATTCCTTAGTTCCTTTCGTCCGTGGTTTTTTTCTTCTGTTTCTATTTCAAGCTTATGATATCCTTTATGATGGAAAGGACAAGAGCGCGAGTCTGTGAGAATCGGGAGACAAGGCAAGTTGTGTAGGCGTAAATGTTATCGTCGTCCAAAGTAGCTGAGCTCAAAATCGCACTGAATATACATACAAACTCTAGCAGCGGAGGTCAGTCTGCGCACTGCATTGGCACCTCGCGTTGAATTGCACACCTAGAACTTGAAGCTCATTGTTGTTGGTATTGGTGGCGATGGATAGAACAGAAAAAAACATGTCTAATCGACTGCACGGGGCACACTGGTAGCATGCACAGAACGTTAAAAAAAATATATATTGGAATGTTTTTGATTGGTATTTTGAGAACATCTTCGCAACGGCGCGCATGGCTTAACCTTGAAAGCTACAACCTGCTATCTGCTCGCAGCGCCGCAAATTCACGCGTATGACGACCCACATCCATCCACGTGTCTCGTTACTGTTATTATTATCGTCAAAGTTTTTCTACTGAGCGCCGGTCGGGCGTTTGTTCGGTGGGAAAGATATACAAACGATTTCGGCGAGAGGTTTTGAAAGCAGATGTACGCCGAGAAGCTATCATTTCCCGGTTATGCTTGCAAAGGCGAAAGAAGCTTAGGAGAAGTAATGGTGTGATCGCAAGAGATCGCATCACAGTTTAAAAGCGAACAAGCAACACAAAATACTAAATTAAACAGCACTGCACTGCACACTGTTCCTTCATGCACAAGGCTGCACGCTGCCGGAAGGAAGCTTGAAAATCAACATTTCGGCTTGACTGACGGTGGATGGTAGTAATAAAAATCAAATAAAAGTATAACTTGTTGCAGTTTTTTTTTTATTTCCCGTGTGAGGTAAAAGCACTGGCTGATGATCAGAAAATGGGCAAATCTGTTTGAAGTGAATTCTGCATTTTTTTTTTTGTAAAGAAAGAAAATGATTTTTGATTTTGTATCTTTGGTTATAATTGCGAAAGTTTGTATGTTCTTCTATTTGCTTTCACATGAAAAACTATTACGTTCATAGTGTCTATGGTCGTTACCAGATCCCTTCGACAACTAGGGGAATTGCATAATTTCGGGGTATATGTATGTGATAAGAATTGGTTCCGCTTTTCATTTGCCTAACATGCATTGTGTACTGAAGGAGTGTTCCAGTATATCGAACAATTTCAAGCTTATCAAGCTTAGCATTATTAACACATTATTCGATGGTTAGATCTTTGGAAGAATATTGCTTGGTTACCGGATGCCCTACGTTGCGAATCTACATGAATCGTAATTCTTTGATAGTGCTTAAACACCACACTCCAGCGGGTCGCAATAATTCTTTTTTACTTTAGTTAATAATTAAGCTATAATGCTTTAATCGTGGCATTTTTTAGATTTCCACCTTTACCTCCACACGTCCATTCCAGAGTGCGAACTTATTCTATTAATTCCTTCCAAATCGCTCTTGATTAGATTTGAACTGAATCTTAAATGCAAGCTAGAGTTGGAATCGGAAACGCTGGAAACGTTACATTGAGATCAAGCTCGTACAGCGATCGTTAAAGTTTCCAAAAAGGGCTTTTAATACTTATTAAAAGGTTTTAGATCAGCAAATGTTAATAGTTCATTCATAGTATCGCGCGTCAGTAATCATGCATGATATTGTATTTAGCAGGTGCTCGAAAACGATGCCTATGGTATGATTATTAGTTTGAAAATAAATGAACTAACGGTAGATTAATGAAGAAATACATTTAATACAGTGTTTAGCATTTTAGTTTTGACTGACGGCACAAACCCGCTGATGCCAGCTTTGACAACTGATAAAATTACATGCTTTTGAGCAACAAAAATCGAGTCAAGGAAGCAAGGATTAACAGGCCGAAATCTCTCGAAGCTCTGTCTCTGTCTGTCAACATCACTAAACAATTATGCTGTTTTGTTATGGTTGCTGAGCTCTAGCGTGGAATCAAATTTAAACACTTAATACTCACAACATCATACTCAACATACAACATACTCGACTCAGACCATTTCCTGGTTATGGTTAAGCTACGCCAGAAACTCTGCGTAGCCAATACGCTGCGCTACCAGCCCACCCCAAGGCTCAACACGGATCGGCTAAGGCAAGCTGAAGCGGCGAGGGACTACGCGTTCGCGCTTGGGGAAGCGTTGCCGGAGGACACCACTAACGAGGCGATGTCCCTCAATGACCACTGGCGTACGGTGGAACAAGCCATCAGCACCACAGCCGAACAAACTATTTGTTGTTTTGTTGTTTTATCAGCTGGTAGTGACGGGCTGTTGGCTGAACTGTTCAAGATGGGCCCGGAGAGGCTTGCCGCGATCATGCATTGGCTGATTGTTCGGATATGGGATCAGGAAGAGCTACCAGACGACTGGAAACTGGGTGTTATTCACCCAGTGTACAAAAAGGGCGACAGACTGGACTGTGCTAACTTCCGAGCCATCACAGTCCTGAATGCTGCCTACAAGATCCTGTTCCGAATAGTCTTCTGCAGACTTGCGCCCCTTGCTACAGATTTCGTCGGGAGCTACCAAGCTGGATTTGTTGGAGGGAAATCCACTACCGACCAAATCTTCACTCTACGGCAGATCCTCCAGAAGTGCCGGGAGCACCAGATTCCCACGCACCACCTGTTCATCGACTTCAAGGCAGCCTACGACACCATAGATCGTACTGAGCTATGGAACATCATGCGGCAGTACGGTTTCCCTGCGAAGCTGGTACGGCTGTTGAGGGCTACAATGGACGGTGTGCAGTGCAAGGTGAGAGTATCGAACATGCTGTCGGAATCTCGCAGGGGACTGAGGGGACTGAGGCAAGGGGACGGACTCTCCTGTTTGCTGTTCAACATCGCTCTGGAAGGTGTCATGCGAAGCGCGGGCTTCGATATCCGGGGCACGATTTTCACCCGGTCTCTCCAATTCCTTGGCTTCGCGGATGACATCGACATCATCGGGCGAACATCTGCGGCGGTGTGCGAAGCGTACACCCGACTGAAACGCGAGGCCGATAGGATTGGATTGAGGATCAATGCGACGAAGACAAAGTACCTGCTTGCCGGAGGCTCTGACCGTGATAGAGCACGACTCGGAAGCAGAGTATTAGTTGACGGCGACGATCTCGAGGTAGTAGAGGAGTTTTGCTACCTTGGCACGATCGTAACTTCGCATAACAACGTAAGCAGCGAAATCCGAAGGCGCATTGTTCAGGGGAATCGTGCCTACTACGGACTCCACAAACTCCTGAGATCCAGAAGACTCCAACAACGCACGAAATGCGCCATATATCGTACACTGATACGGCCGGTAGTCCTCTACGGGCACGAGTCCTGGACTATGCTGGCGGAGGACGCCAATGCACTCGCCATTTTCGAACGGCGGGTGCTACGGACTATCTTTGGCGGTGTGTGCGAGCAGGGCGTGTGGAGAAGGAGAATGAACCACGAGCTAGCTGAGCTGTTTGACGATGCAGATATCCTGACGGTTGCTAAAGCCGGAAGGATACGCTGGTTGGGGCACGTGATGAGGATGCCGGACTCATGCCCTGCCAGGAAGGTGCTCGTCAGCGACCCGTTCGGCACGAGGCGCAGAGGAGCACAGCGAGCTCGTTGGCTGGATCAAGTGGAGTCAGACCTGAGGGATATCTGATGCAGCCGGGGGTGGAGGAATGCAGCCACGGACCGAGTTTCCTGGAAACGAATTGCACGCCAGGCCCTGTGTACTAGACGTGCACCGTAGGAGCAGGCCAGCAAAGAAGAAGAAGACTCACAACATATGTTTTTTTTTGGAATAACTAAACATCGACATAATCGATTTTTAACAAATGTTCCCCTATTTTCCGTATTTTTTAGTACACGAAGCAACTAGCTAAAAAAAACAAACAAAACAAAACAGAAACTCAAATCAATGATACCTTTACCTTTTCTTTTAATATGAAGGTGATCCTTACTAACGTATACATTATGGTGTTTAATTTGTGATGGTCCGAATTACTTCATACAACATTTTAACGGTGTTAAACATGGTAAAGCTGGAGGAAACTGATGAAATTTCGAAGGTATGACGCGGAGTGAGTCTCATAATCATCATCAAACTCATCCTTATTAACGGTTTAACATCCTGTAGACTCGTTTTTTGATCAATTCACTGATCCTAACATTCAAGCGATGGGGACACATTTTGTTCTGAGAATACATTTCTAATGTGCACAAACAAGGGTAGACAAACTGCGCTCTGAACAACGCACTGAATCATGCCCGATGTGCTGTTATGTCCGCTCATAAAATATCTCAACATATCTCTTAATTACGACTGTCAATTGATTATCGCCGATAGCTGTGGTCAGTTTATGCCCACTCATGAAACATTGCACTATTAAACCGATTGATTGGTCAGTTCGATTTGTGTCTTTTTATTTCTTTATTTTCTTAGCTTCATTTCCGTGTGTTCCGTTATATTACAAGTGAATTAAAAAAAAAGAAACAGTTCCCCAAAAGTCTTTAAAGTGAAAACTCGATTTCAAATATGAAAATGAACCCAGTTAAATAGATAAGTACATATATAATCTTCCGCCCTTAAGTAATCTGAAGCCACATTTTCTTGTTGCAACGAAGGAAAAACACATCTCCACGTGATGCAGACACATGTACGGCGCATGGAGCATTGGTACTTGGGATAAACATAGAATTGCATGACTCTTTCTTTAAATCACATTCTCGACCAACTCAACGAGAGTGAAGGTGCGTTATTTGAGACTGCTGCAACTCGAGGCATGCACCATGCAGTGCCACATGTACACTGGCTTTCCTCCGTTTTCCAAAGTACGATTATGATTTGAGTTCGATTTACGACGGCAAAACGCACAATGCCTTCCGTTTTGCTAGTGTTAGGCGTAATATAACACCAAAGGATGAAAGGGTGGCTAATAATCTATACTTTAGCAATGCGCTGAAAGCACTTTCATGTTCGCAACAACAGGTGGGCAAGTAGCGAACTGGGCAAAATGCTGTAGGGCATGTGGGCTAATCGTAGTAGTGCGTTTGCTTTTGCTTTTCCTCCCCGTATTTCTGCGCCCTGGCTACACGGCAGGATATCAAAACATTAAACATGCATTTCCCGACAACATCGTGTTGTTCGCAGAGGATCAGTACTGCCCAGTGCTCAAAAAGGCGTTACTTGACCAAAGACCTTAGCCTGCCCCAATTGGTTCGAGACACATCGACCAATTTTGACGAGCCTTTCCCAAATTTTGGTGTAGGCTTTCGGACACCTTTTCACAACAGCCTTTGACATTGACTTACTTTCGCTCCTTGTTTGCAATTGGCATTGGCCCACATCAACATCAACACGCCAGTGTACATGAAGCTGCAATTGTTGTTTTGTTGTTGTACATTAAATGTATATTTTTCTTTAAAGAAAAAATCCTGCTTGCACGTGCCAATGATTAGAAAACCTTAGACAAAAGAGACATCTATGTACTTCGGCGTGATAATTAGCATCCAAAGCTCTGTGTGCCGTTTGGAAAACCATTCGTGCAAGATTTGCTGAAAATTTCATCCTGATTCATGCATAATTCAAACAATGGCCAGTATCAGCTTCTTTTCATCTTCCTACAGCTGGACCCTTTGATCCGGCAGATGCTGAAGAATGTCCACAAATATTTTTCCTAGACACCGTCCCACAAAGTAAAGGTACCGGACGTATTTAGGTAAGATGTTGGCCATCGTATTGTTGTCATATTTTCAATGGAATTATGGTATCAAAATCTTGAGATAATTTAGGAGGAAACTTGCGACTTATTACTCTAGCAATTGAGTGGGAGAGAAAATGTATGTTCTCTAAATACTCATTGACGTATTCGTAGGTGTTCAGCACTAGAAAAAACGTCAAAGTTATTAAAGACAATTTTGACCACTTTTTTAATTCACTTAAAACTATAAAATCCTGTGAAATTTTAGTTAATAAATGTTCAAACAGTCAACACCCACTTGTTGCTCCCCCAAAAGCTTTTCCTACTACAGCAGACACACGCACACATCCATGCTCAGCATCACGCGGACACGGTCTCCCGGTCGTTCTGTGTCAGTGTGCGTGCAGTTTGAATGCTGGCGGTAACGGTTAAGCATTACGGGCGGCACTAGTCGTACTAGTGCTGTCGATGGTTCGGCTCAGTCTATAAAAGCACTTGAAAGCTCCGTGAAGCATGCTAGATTACTTCACAAAACGGTCGAGCGCGGAACGGTGGCCTGTTGCAGTGCTAGTGATCGGTGTACGAGAAAAGTAGAGTTCTTGCAGTAGTGTCATATCTTCGGTACAGTGCCAATAACGTTGAACGATAGTAGCAAGCAAGGTCGGCGGAAGAAGTGAAAATATTGGCTCAGCTCCGGTGGTCCAGATTTACCGATCCCTGCCAAGCGATAGGATTCAAAACAGAAACACGTTGTAAAGTATGATGGATTCGATCGTGAATAATTAATACTCGCCAGTGAGTGGATTTCAGTGTTTGGCGTGATTGTGACAAATTTGCCTAGCCTAGCCTACGTAAGCATTTTTAGTTTTCCACCGGTTTGAACACGCTCACAACACGACCGGTGCACGTGCTCCAGTAGGTGGGAAAGTGTCAAACGGGTGAACAGAACACCGCTCAAGTTGCAATAAAAATGCGAAGGATCCTCGTACAGATAACGATCTGCTTGGTGTTGATCGAAACACCGAATGTTTGGTGTAAATTATCCAGCTACAAAGCAATCGTACCGCCGGTGAAGATGAAGTCGGACGAGATGGCCAAATTTGCGGAAGTGAACTATGATGATTATCCGGTAAGGTTTATGTTGCTCCTAAGGAAAGCGTACCGTTTAATGTCAGACAGCAAGAAATGATATCTTGCGTAAAATCAGCGCCCATCGCCCAAACACGTGTTGAATGTTTTAAAACGATTACAAACGATTGCCTGTGCGAAGTGTGGTACCTCAGTATGGTTTATCGATTTTGTTTTTAATATCAATTTTATAACAATCTCATATTTGCATTAGCTCTTTCCAGTGAATAATGTATGCGATAAGAGCACAAGATTTATGATAAATTCGTACCAACACCTCTTCACGCTCGAACACTTGTCATGCGATGGGTGCGTGACGATACTGTTCGTTGGAATCAAACTACTAATGTAAGGATTCCATTTAATTGACATTTTTGACTTTTTGCTTAAGGTTTATCTAAAATCGAAACTATCTGGAATGCTGGAAACGGATGCTAGTAACAAAGTATAGTAAAAGGAATTTGGCAAACTGATTGGAAACATATAATTGTTAGTTAGCTCTGTAATATTGAGTGTTGTATGTTTGCACTTTCTTCGCTTACACACTTCAAAATTTATATAAAAATCTCGCAGAAAAGCTCATATTTTGAGAGGTGAATAGTCTGTTTTTGTTACACGTTATTATCTAGTGTGAAACATGCTACATTCGAACTAGCGCGAAGGAACTAGCTCCCGATATGTGCGGGATGGAGCGGGGTAATTAGATTTCTAAACATATCCGCAGCGTTGGTTTGAAATTTGGCACCCGTTTAGAAGGATTGATGTTGGTATATGCAATCGTATCGAAATTTTGAAGTATATTTATAGTATGTTAAATAATGAAGCTTGATCATCAAGAAATCGTGTGAAGAACCTGGCAGTAGCAGAAGAATTTCAATATAATTGTATACATTTTACACTTCAATAGTTAAATTAACCATACTTAAGAACTTTCGAAAGAGTGGATTCTTTCTTGGCCTAACGACCTCTTAGGTCATGCCTGCCATTTATGGCTTACTAGACTTATTGTTACCGCATAGCTGGATAGTCAATCCTCACTATGGGGGAACGGCCCACATGAGACTTGAACCCCGGTCCTGCCGTGAGAATGGAATATTGGGCGTGAATATTTAAAACGTTTCAAATAAATAAAAAAATGTTTCATAATTTAATCGCACATTGGATAATCGATAGTGGACCTAAATGGACTTCTGCATTGCACTTCGAGTTCTTAATGTTTAGTTGTCGATTGCTGGACTGTAAAATCTGTGAGCCTAATTATTGATAACGATTGCTGCCTTCCTAGGTACTGGCGATTGACCAAAACTGCATCTGAAGATTGATCTACCTTATGAAAAATAATTACCTTATGTTTGTAAATGATTATAAATTGCACAGTTTTGCTACCTCCTTTAAATCTACGAGTTAAGCCTGCAAATTTATGACCGATACGCAATAACCTTTCCCCAACTATCAGTAACGCAATATTCCAATCAAACTGTGGCTTAAACTATCGTTCCCAGATGGTGGTACCGAAACGGGCGGCCATGCTGCTGGATCGTCTCATGGTGGCCCTGCACCATGCACTCGAGAAAGGCGACGGTGAGGATGGCAGTGGGCGACCAATCAACAAGGTGTACCGGGATGGACGTTACACCGGCAAGCCCACGGTTTCGATGGCACCGGTCAAAATACCACCACCGCCGCCGCCGAGCAAAACGGAGCAACTGATGAAAAGCTATTATGCCGGTAAATTGAGCATTCTTGGCCCGCGGTTCGATCGCCGTCACAGAGGGTCAAGTTAACGTTTTTCAATCATGTCCCTTAATCCGTGCTGGGTCGGAAGTTGTCCATACAGTCGCTTGGACGATCTTTACATTCCCCGTTTGTTTCTTTTCTTTACTTCTGTTCCCCCAGAAGCGGATGCGGACGCAGAGGCCGAGGACAGGGTGGCTAACTCCATTCCGGACGAGATCGATGACATCGAGGCGCGGAAGGAGCTGCTGGACGAAATGGTAAACTAGAGTACTGATACTGAAATGTGTGTGTGAGTTTTGTAAAATGCGGCAATGAGAATAAAAACAAAATGTCGCCGGATTGCTGTTTCGCAGTAATTCTAGCTGTCGTTAGCGCACTGCAACACTGTCGACATTGAAAGTTCGCTTGGTTCTGCTCTTTTTTTTTTATTCCCATTTTCCACCCAGATGGACATCCAAACCCGGGGCACCGAGGACAAAACCAAGAAGGGCAGATACTGGAAATGCTATTTCAATGCGGTCAGCTGTTTTTAAAGAACAGTAAGAGAGTGGCAACCTTACGGCGGATGGTGCGTGAGTCTGAAGCTAGTTGCTACCAATTAAATGCAAACCATCGAAGGAAGTTTACCCCATTAGAAGAAGTCAATAGCTGCGACGATCACGATACCACCGGACTGCAATGGCGGTGGGACAACTGCGGCAAGCAATGAACATTTAAATTTAACATTCTAACAAACAAAACCCGATCTATAAGATGTCTGAGAAACGGTGGTCTGGCCAAGTTTAGCAGTGGTGGATTATACAGAAACCGAAGTATTCAATGGTTCGCTTTCCATTCGCATTCCTAATTGGGCATTAACGTGTACTTTCAATCAGTGGGACACTGTGGACGGATATCGAAATGTATTATTAAAGTACTGGTATTGGTCATATTACAACAAATCAATAAATTAAAATTAATTAACTAAGTACAATGATTTGCTGTTTTCAACCATATTACGGAACATATTTATTCTTTTAGTTGTTTATTTTGTTTTACTATTTAGATGTTTCTTATGAAAGAAAGTATGTTTTAAACCATTCAAACATCATCTTGCGTGCAAAAATTTCAACCGAGTAACAGTTCAGGACGTGTTGCTTCGTATTCTGACGCTGTCCATGGAAAATCTACGTATAATACAGACAAGAGATGTGTGACCATTGCCACAGATTCTAGACAACTTTCGAATAAACCAATGATGTCTAAAGATTCTAGAGAAACAAAGCTTAAAAGTTTAGATCAATATTCTCTATTTACGAGTCAAGTGGAGGAATTTTTAGGTTAGGAGGTACTCGTTGGAGGTAATATATGTTAACGTTGAATTTATCCACATTTATCTACACATTAACTCCCCAAAGCATCGACTATGGATATCCCCATGGAGGTATATAGACATATTTCGCCATAAAATTGCTAGGATCTATTGTACAAAAGATCGCTTACAAAAGATCTATTGTACAAAGGCACTACAACCGCTTCGCGGTCTTGTCCTGCTGCAACAATCCTCGATACCGCTCACGGTCAATCCAATATCCCGGCCGTTCTGGCGGACGCATCTACGCCATCACTCCATCTCACTTTGGGCCTACCACGCCTCCGCTGTCCATGCGGACGGCTTAAAAGGACTTTACGGGCTGGGTCGTCCGGTCCACCGGAGCCAGGCGAGCCTAATTCGCTGCACGATGGTGAGTTCAGCGTACAGCTCGTAGAGCTCGTCATTGTAGCGGCTCCTCCATTGTCCTTCCACACATACGGGGCCAAAAATCCTTCTGAGCATCTTCCTCTCGAACGCGGCTAAGAGGGTTTCGTCAGTTTTGGACAAAGTCCATGTCTCAGAAGCGTATTTGAGTACTGGGACTATAAAGGTTCTGTACAGTCCCAGCTTCGTCCGTCGCGACAGGTATTTTGAGTGAAGAAGTTTCCTCAGTCTGTAATATGAACGGTTGGCAGTCAGCACCCTTGCGCGCAATTCAACTTGTATGTTGTTATCGGTGCTGACTGTTGACCCCAGATAGGTGAAGTTTTGGACGACTTCAAAGGTGCGATCACCTATCTGTACATCACCCCTGCGTAAATCAGTGTTTGTTAGCAGGGCCGCTGGTGGTGCCACCATCATTTTGGTTTTTGCCTCTTTAATCTCCAACCCGAGGTTCAGTGCCGCATGCTCGATCCTTTGGAAAGCTTCTGCTACATAGGAGAGCCTCAAACCAATGATGTCTATGTCATCGGCGTATGCCAGGATCTGGAGTGACTTATAGAAGATGGTCACCGAAGTTTCCACCTCTCCCTTTCTAGCGCCAGATTGAATAGGAGGCAAGCAAGCCCGTCTCCCTGGCGCAGACCCTTGGTGGTAGCAAAGGGCCCTGAGAGTTTTCCATCCACCTTCACCTGGCATGTGATGTTGGTCATTGTCATACGTACAAGCCTGGTAAGCTTGGCAGGGATTTCAAATGAGCTCATTGCGTCGTATAGTTTTACCCTGGCTATGCTGTCGTATGCGGCTTTAAAATCAATGAAGTGATGATAGGAGTGTAGCTGCTGCTCCGCCATCTTCTCCAAGATTTGCCGCATGGTGAATATCTGCTCAGTGGTTGATTTTCCGTTTCGGAATCCTCTCTGATAGTTTCCAACTATCTCTTCAACGAATGGGACAAGTCTGTCTTGAATTATTAGGGAGAAAATCTTGTAGGCGGTATTCAACACCGTAATACCCCTGTAATTGCTGCACTCTAGCTGGTCTCCCTTCTTGTATATGGGGTAGATAATGCCGAGATTCCAATCACAAGGCATCGATTCGCTATCCCATACCTCAGTAATGATTTGATGAATTTCCTGTTCGAGTGCTGCACCACCGTTTTTGATCAGCTCGGCTACTATTCCGTCGGTACCTGGTGCCTTGTTGTTCTTGAGCCGACGGATGGTCTTTCGTGTGTCTTCAATGCTAGGTGGCGATAGCATGATATCATCTGCTAGTGGAACCTCTAGTTGTTCGTTGAACTGATCATTTAATAGTTCATCAAAGTACTGAGCCCATCGCCAGAGGACCTCTGGCTGGTAACTGACCAGATTTCCATCCTTATTTCGAGAATTCGTACTTATCGACATAAATTCGTTGCAGAAGGGCACCCCGTGAAAAGATCTGTCTCCCATGGCTACAAGGTGTTGATGCGCCTCGGTACTTGTAGCCTCCTTGCGTTTGACAAGTTTACATGAGCTTTTCATGGATGTATTGGGAAGAGTGTATTTCATGTATGTATTGGTATGGTCCGGTAGACGAGGCGGACCAACAATCCTTCCACATGAGTAAGTATTCATCTACGGGTAGGCTGAACATCAGAAAAGGCAGGCCGAGATTTCTCGAAATTCTAAAGAAAAAGTTTGAGAAGAAAAGAAGAAGATAAACACCAATTAGCGCGATTGCACAGCGAGGCAAAGACCAAATTAACGACTCTACAATTGGAGATCCTTCTGATGAAGCCGAATTTTGTTAGGATATTTTGTACGATCATTTCATTGTGCCTTTAATTTCAACCAAGACTTCATTCATCTATGGCGTCCATATTATTTCACTCAACATCACATGATTTACTTATGGCTAGAAATGGTTCCCGTACGCAGGACTGACTATCCAGCTACGGGTAAAACTAAGTCACAGAAAGCTAGCAATAGCAGGCCAAGACCTTACGAGGTTGCAGTGCCAAGGAAGAAAAAGAAGAAGAAATGGTTAGGAATGGCTAGGATAACATATAAAATAAACTGTTTAAATAAATAATCTTTTATTCGAAACAAAACAGATAAATAAAAAATTAAACCAACGGCATAAATGTCTAAACGACAAGTTGCTCTGTATTGCACCACCTGATCTCCTACAATAACCTCGACTGTAGCTCTAGTTCTTTAAATAAATTGCCGATCCCTGACTCCAATGGACCAACGATTAATCCATCAACCGGTAGCATTGTAACAAACGGCATGCCTAACTAACATTTGCACTGTGCTGTACTAAATCCAGATCACCATTTCCGGACACCTATCCCTTCAAAGCTTCAGAAAGCTGCCGACATAGTCGACATAACGGCTCATTGCCGGCTTGCTAACAATCTATTTCGCAAGAAGCTTTTCCGTTGTACAGGCTTACTCTACACGGCTCTACTAAGCTTTTGCAGAAAGCTTTCTTGATTCAGTTTTATTTTTCTGAGTAAAAACAAAGTTTTTCTCACCATTTCGTAGCCTCGTTTACCTTTAAAACAACAGATTCCTAGAACACAATCAAATTCCGTCGCCGGTTGCAAAACTGTTTCGATTGAAGGAAATATGATCCGTAAGTTATAGCCTCAGGGAGTACTCCTGATTACTATTGACAAAACAGACAGATTTTTATACAACCATTTTCAATCTACCGGTAGCCAAGTGCTACACTTCTTCTCAATTTCCATCTGATTTTTGACAGTGCTTGCGGCAACAATCTAACCCGGCTTCGTTTTTCTTTAAAATATACACTAACGAGCTCAAGTTCTGTCAAACTCCGGCGTGATCGCTCGTACAGTTTGCAACTCGGCTGGTTGGTTTTGTTGTTGCTACGGGAATGATAATCCATTTCATAAAATTCAATTACAAGATTATAAAAATTGACCAACCGTCCGCCTCCACCGCATACACCGACCACACGGACAATTGGTCGGCCGGGCCGGAAAGGGGACATGTTTTTGCACAGAAAGGTAGCCCTTTATCATCTTTGCCACATCATTCCGGTTTGCTGAGTAGGATGGCATACGGACACCCACAAACATGGGTGGCAAATGGATATTTCTTATATGACGAGCATCGCTCTGTCCGTTCGATTCGATCAACGGTTTGGCCAGCCAGCAACAAGCAACCGGGCATCGTAAGTGAGGGATAGAGTTTCAACCAGTTGTTGCTACATCTTGCGTCAGATTTCGTTTGATGTAGTGCGCTCAAGTACGTTCAGCTTCGTTGAAAGCTCATGTCCAATTGGGAATCCGGTCCGTTGTGTAATGCGTTGATTAGCAATTTGTTTTACGTAAGAAAACGCTCAACCTTGAACGATTCCGATAGAATCCCTGGCTGCAGCAGCCCATTCTCGATGCAGAAGCACCAAACGGGATACCATCGTCACACTAATAGCTCGATGCGAAGAAAAATCAAATTTACCAGCTCAGCCATAAATATTGGGCGAAAGCTGCCACGAGTGTTGCTCGCTGCAACACTATCCGGGACGTCTCGGGAAAATTGCCGCCAGTGTCTACCCCGGAGAAAGCATGACAGCACCGGCAGCCCACACCGGAAGCAGTGGAGCAGGTCCGCCGAAAGGGTTTGCAGCTGTAAAGTAAGATAATGTCCGCATATCCAGCAACGGCGAACAGTGCCGGAGAGTTGATAAGCACCTGGACGTGGTGAAAGCGTTTGATGAATGATAAAACCAACGCTGCTCCGTGGTTGGTCGTGGAGCATAAATTATCGTTGCGTATTAATTAACTGGTGTCTCATATAGCACTCGGGCCAGCGCTGGGAAAATCTCACAGGCCCCACAGCACAGAGTTAGTCAGCTAAGTCGTCATAGTTTATCGGGGTTTGCCAAAAATTGACGTAAGATTAGATAGTTGATTAATCTTGCCGAAGGTTACGGGAAATGGGAAAAGAAGAACAAAATCGGGGAAAAAACCGACAATCGGTTTTTTGTTGTCCACGTCATTACACTTTTCTCGGTTTTCTTCGCAACACTAAACCTCCCGAACACTGCTGCTGCTGCTGCTTTAGGTGTTTTGGCAAAAAGCACCATTAATAGTGTCATTTTTGTGTAGCTTATTTTAGATTTACCGAGTATTGGTACATTTTAAAGCGAACTCAGGGAGTATAAGCATGGAATGAGAAATGAACGAACTGTGTTTTTTCTACTCATTATCCAATAAAATCAATCCCTCTGCTCTTATGCTTATTCCCGGCCACTAAACAAGCCATCGACTAACGCGAATGGCGTCGGCGTGCTGAATTTATTTACAACCAGTCACACGCCCGAAGGGATTGACTCCCTTTCCATCGGGAAAACCAATAAACAAATGCTCAGTGATTTTGCACCGCCCGGAATGGAGACGCCCGGTGCACGACGGGGTTTTGCGTTTGCAATACACAAGCCGGTCCTTTAAACAGGCGCTGCACCCGAATGCATGCTGGACCAATAATCCTGTTTGGTAGGCGGCCTACATTAATCTAACTATCTTCGTTACAGTGCTGAAAAAGCGGATAGTCATGCCATGTTCTTGCTTCATTGGCTTTCCATCGGTGCTGGTGTTTGGCCTCAATCAGAACGTACCGGAGGCGACGATGGTTTGGATGAAAATTCAAAGTCACGTTTCTTGCATTCCCAATGCCTGATGGTTGACATGTTCCGATGCTGATAAATGGTACCCGAGTGTTGTCCTGCCAGTGTTAACCTCTTGTCATGTTCATCTTGCCGCACAATACTCACTCCAGCCGAGGCTAACCCGCTTTCGGATTTGCTTTATTGTGGAGCTAATGATCCGAATAAAAACATCTAACGTTGACAATAAAGCAAACAACAAAAGAATAAAAAAAAACGAAACATTGACAATTTTGACACCATCACCCAATCGGTGTTGAATTGGAAGGAAGCTGTGCAAACTCTTCAGCATCCGCACAACCGTAGTTTCGAGCGATGGCGGGCTTTGGAGGGCAGTAATTTGGGCCCACGATGACGAAAAAGGCTCACGCCAATAGGGGTTTTCTTTGATCCCACAGCTCACGCATATCTATATGCTAATTCGTTTGTACGGTGCGGTGTGTTTTTGTAATCGTTCACCACCCGCCTTGTGGCCCCCTTATCATACGGCTTGTACGAGTTGTCGGATGTGTGATGCTGCGATAAATAACGCCACCCCATAGCGCTCCAACGCTGTCATTGATTTCGGTGATGGGGAAGGATTTCCATATAATATTCATATCGGTTTCCTCGAGCCGAGGGTCTTAGATTCGTCATCAACGCGTCACTAGAGATGCCACGCAAGACACGACTTACAAAACCGAGGTTATAAATCATTCTTAATCGGTTCGTTGTATCACGATTTCCCTCATGATTCGTTTGATGAGCGAAACGTAGCCGTGGTAATGGTGCCTACGATAAAAATGAACCAAAATGCTGCACTTATGTATAAATATTTTATTCAATCACCAAAGTACCATTAGTATGCGATGAACGTTTGGTAAAATTAGCTACAAACAAGCTCGCTACTATTAAGCCGTTTTTATTGTGTTTTCCGTCTTTCTGGTTTTGCTGAAAAATGAAATAAAGGAAACTTACGTACAAGTGAATGTCCCAGTTTCCAACCGAGCATTATGTTGAAAAAGCGATTTTCATCCTTCTGCAGGACGGACCCACGCCGCTAGTTCATCATCCACGAGCAGTGGCACTGGTTGAGCAATATTGTTGCATTCACTTGTTGATTGGTGGTACAGTTGCTCACCATCAAGATCCCCTAACTCCCCCCCAAGTGTCTGCTACCGCCGCTCACAGAAGAAAAGCTGCGAAGAAGCTTTTCGCGCGCGTCACTGAGAAGCATACGATCGTAGTAAACCGGTGTGTGTGGATTTTCCTTCCAGCCTATCCGGGTCCCGGTGGCGCGATAGAGCAAACACGATAAGGAGCAAAGAAAATAGAAGAAATGGAAAGAGACAGAAGGAGTGTGCGAATGCATTGCCGTGGGACGGAGATAGCGGCATACAAATCGAGCAAAACTGTCATCCACCGAGCCATGCGTGCGACGGTTCTGCGCGTTCCGGCACGGGATTCGGTTTGTATAAATATTGTAACGGTCGCTGCCGGATCGCTCATACCGCAGCAGACTCAGTATTGGAACGCAACGGTTGACGCACAAATTGGCCGACACGTGTGTTGTATAGGTAGCGAAGGGCCAAGTGATCTAACGTACCGCTTAAGACCAGTGCTTGTGCCGTTTGGTGAGTGAGTAGTGCATACTGTCCTTTGTTCGTGGTTCGCTTTTCGGCCTGCCAAGTGGTTCTCGTGTCCCGACCGTCCTCCAAAACAGTTGTAGCACAGATTTCTCATGTGAGTAGTAGCGTTTGCGTGTACGATGAAGTTCGGTAGAGTTGGGAAGCTGTTACACAAAGCCATAATGTTTGCTCCCACCGTTTTCCCATAATGGATAAATGGCTGGCCGTGGCCTAAGTTTGACTTTCGATATCGTTCGGTGTTCCGCTCTTTTTGGGGTTTTTCGCACCACTATCCTCCAGAAGCGGCAGGATACAAAAGCCGGGACGGACGACAATGGTGGCAAATGTACACAACTGCATCAATGCGTGACCGCATCAAACAAAGAAACAATCGAACAATATTTAGCCCAACTATTCGGTTAGGTCAAGTGCACTAGTCAACGGGGCTTTTTGTTGATTGATTTATTGGATGTGGTAATCGTAAAATCCATTACGAGCAGTTTTATGCTTCCATCGGTCGCATTTACGACCTTCCGATGCGAGCAAAAGCGTGTCATGAAGTGACTAATTAAAAGGGTACAGTGCTACCTACTTTAGGATAGTAAATAGGGCTGAATACGAAGCAATAAGATAACACTTATTACTAGCATACGGTTTTCATCATAATTTAGGGGATGCATGTAACATCGGTCAATACGATTTGAATTGCAGTGGTAATAGAAAATTGTAGTGTGGAAGGAACATATTTAAAAACACTTAAAATGTTAACTTTTTGCATTATTTCGGATAAGTGATTCAATTATGCTATGTATTCTTTAATTATCTGTTTCGTTGTTTGTTTCTTCAATATTTTACTAATATTATTAGTTGTACATTGTAACTACAGTATGTTACAATTATTCTTATTCTTAAATAAACTTATTTGTACCTTAAAATCGGATGAAATATTGTTTAATGTAGTATTTGTGGTACAATAATAGAATTTTTTTTTATTTGTCAGTATTGGCTTGTCCGTACGGTTAATGAAGGAAATTTTGAAGTATTTGAAATAGTGAACTGAACTTTATTTAGCAAATCATATTGGATCATTTTCAAGAATATTTATTTAATGACATAACTTATTGTTAATAGCTCGAATTCTTTCATTTTATTCCTTTGTTATGTAGTGCATGACGTGCATGATTCATTACGATTTGCTGTTAATCCAGATGTTTTTTACACATGTGCGCCATCATTTTTATTTATCGATAAATATTTTCTATTTCCGATATTATGGCTCTGTGCAGTATTGTCAATATCTCTAAGGTTAAATTTGTATAAAATTCACTTGATATTTCCTTAAGGGATTTTTACTTATCCCACGCTGTGCATGCCAAATTAGTATTTTATTTGGGAAGCATGCAAAAATGAATCTTCTGACTTTGGCTATTTAAGTTGAAGGCCTAAATGGGAAACATGCCTAAATTAGATTATTAAACTATAAATATAACTCCATTAAGAGAAAGAACACGGAGCTTGAAATATTGCATTAAAATAATTTAGTTGTGCTTTGGATACACATAAAGTAAAGGTAGTAGTTGTAGTACTAGTTTCCACAAAATCTAAAGTATCAAAAATTGCATTAATCCTTTTGTTAATTAACAACAACCTTTTTATTTGTTAGTATAACAGATTATTAGTATAACAGATTAAAATCAAAATTAAAAGATTAGAAATTCTACATTTCAACCTAGTTGTAAATGAACCTACAACAATCATCACTCTAAAATAAAATCCACCTTTAATATGTGGCTTCACTGATGATAGGAAGGTGCCACACTGCTCCAAGCTGTATGATATGCAAATGTAGAAAAAGCGTCATGCAACGGAAGGGAAAACTGAGCACATTAAAATATCATGTGTCAAGGAAAGTAAAATATTAACCTGGGACATGTTGTCCTTCGTCGTGCTCTGCGTAACCAAGAATGGTACGCAACCGTTCATCAGCTACCAACACCAGCAGCGGGCTCTAGCGGGTTTGAGTTTCCTCTTTTCGTTAACCGGTGATCGTGTAGCGTTCTACAACAACAACAACAAAAAAGTAATATTTAAAACACAACACTATTGTTTTGACACGCTTCAAAACAGACATTCCAAACTCCCCTGGGGAGCAGTGGATGTTCCGATTCGCAAAAAGGTCATTTTAATTGCCTTCAAATACTACCCGATATCAATGTCCAATTGTTAGGTGCGTGTTTTGTCAGGCTCGTTAATACTCGTGTGGCCTGATTTACGTGCATCATATCCCACGGCGCCGCTGTCCATTCCTTCAAATCGATTCTTTTAGTGACAGAAAGTTCACCCACCGGAGGCACCTTCGTCAATCACGTTGACAGCTATCAACAGGTTGAAATCGGGGCAAAAAAAAATCGGTTCACCCTATTATCCTTTGCCACGTTCGGCTTTTGGAGTAAATTCCCATAAACGCATCACAATGACGTCAGGACATGTGTCATCATAACTGTGGAAAATAGAAATAGAACAATGTGTATGCGGACACGTTTTTGTTAATAATCAACGATGGATTGATTTAAATGCCAGTTAAACAACGAACTATTCAATACGATCCATCTGCCTCTTCCATTTGCCATTAGACAGCAAATGCTAACTTTCTTCATTAACCTGTAATTGCGCTCACGAACGCCCTCCTCTTGGTCTCACCAGGAATAGAGGGTTTCCTCCTATTTTGAGACGGAATCCCTCCTCAACCCGAGCTGATTAAACGATACATGATATACGACGGTAGGGCTTGCGTTTGGGAATAATTAGCCACACGTCGTTTAGCAATGGAGATAATTACATCGTTCAAATTGCCACAAAAATGACTCACAACTTCCCGCACCACACACACCACTTTTCGCTACAAACCCTCCGGTATCGTATTTTCAATGAGTTTGACATGATCCAAAACCGCTCAAGATGGAGTGAAAAAGGCAAAGTTTATCCTTAATTTTACGCTCTGCCGAATTGGAAAAGCCATTGCTGAACCATTTCACCAGCTTCAGCTATGCGTATGCATGCATACATACATACACATACACCACAGTAACTGGGACGCTTGGAAACCCTGACCAGCTACAACGATTTTTTTATTGAAACGACTGCTCAATGGAGGCGCATGGTGTTTCTAGCGATCCATGATTAATGAGCCGGCTTGTTCGCTATCGGAACAAAAGGGAAGACCATTTTTCTCCCAATTTGTTCCACATTCTGTTAGATCGAAGAAAAGGAACTGTAAAATTAGCATCCACTTTGCATTTTACAAAAAAAGAGATGGAACGAAACAAAAAAAAAAACGCAAAAAACGATGACTAAACAGCACCACGCACAAATGTACTCTGTCATCTAGTCGATGATGTACAACGGGCACAATCGAACTGTCATTGGCAGCATTGATCAGTAGGCAGGTTCTGTAATCGACAGCAGGCACTGTAGAAGCAAAAAGACTAAATAATACAAAACAACACACAACAAATGAATACACTCACACACTTACAGTAAAGAAAACTCGAACCAAACGAACGGTGTGTGTTTTTTTTTACTACTCATCCGTCCGCTAGTGTGGTGGGCCTTGTGGCAATTTTTTGAAAAGATAATATTGCCTGTTCTTGGGTGTCCCATTAGGAGTGTGTGTGTGTGTGGCCGATAGTAGTGCTCTGGTACGTGTGAGACAGATAAAAAGTGGGCCGTACGTGGGTTGCGAGTTAATTAGACGACAGCGGTAGCTCTTTAGGCTACACTCATCAGCTGACCACTGCTGTGGGACGTTTGTGTAACCTGGGCAGTGTTTTTGTTAGCTTAACACCAGGTACTGCTGCTCGGTGAGTTGAAGTTGTCATTTGCATCTACATGGTAATGGTGAAAACCCGTACAAAGTGTTTGCGGACAGGCGATGGTACAGAAGGTTTAAATGTGATTGTAGTTGGGTTTTTAAGTAATGCTGTCTTTAACATAGGATTTTCATCCTTACAGTGGACTTTATGTTAAATAAAGCATTGCTTAGACATTTAAATTATAAGCATAATGTTGTGAAGAGTCAACAAATTACCTATTTCTGATGCTAATACAGGTTCATATCAGCAGCAGATGTTTGGATGTACATACAAATATATTTGTATGACGCATTTTCAACATACAATTACAATTACTAGCTTCAGCTAATACAATAATTTGTCTCATACTACTTTTAACACTTTATCTATTTATTAAAATAATGCATTCCTGTAGTAAAAACGGAAAACATACGGAAAATCAAGTCTCTATCCTTCCAGTAAATAGAATATCCTTACTTTGTGTGCTATTTGCCACCGAGCAAGCTTTACACTAGCGTTACAATGCATAATCCTGCCAATTCAGTGCAGCTTATGCCTGATAAATATTAATCTTTATGAAACTACATCATCAATTGGCAGCCGCTGGCGGAATTTCAATTTACTGCATAATCTTAACCGGACTCTTGCCGCCACCCGGATCTTGCCCTTTCCGGGTGCAGCGCATCTTCAGCACCTGTGTTTGGCGTCACGACGTCAGCCACCGCAGAATTAATTGTATTTTATTTTCATAACGCACACCAACCTACCACCACAACCGCAGACGCTTCTGGTACCTTTGAACTTAACCGAGATTTCTTGTCCCATCTTCCGCAGCACGTCGGGAAACTTAAACGCCGCGCCCCGTACTCCTTGCCGGCAGCAGAACAGAACGGCCCAGCAGCGAAAAGTGCACCGAATCTTTCCGTAAAGCAACTCATCGCCCCAACTCGACAACACCGATGGCTGCTCCTGCGACACCTTCGCGACAGATACTCTTCGTCCTGGCGCTATTGTTTGTCGTGAAGCTGGGCTCTGGACGACCGCAAAATGCAATCGATAATCAGGTAGGTGCTTGCGGTTAGTGCTGCATAGGTACTTATCAGGCGCTGTGGCACTCACCCTCGCTGCTTGGTCCGCATAAGGATCGATGTTGTTGTCGCGCGAAGTACCGGCATCGCTCGTCGTCGGTTTATTATTCTTCAATTTGTGCCACTTTATTGTGAGCATCGGGACCTGTTGACCACCGCTCATCAGAAGGAAGTAGCTTTTTATTAGTTTTGTCATGTTGCGCTTCTAAAACATTTGTGTGAAATAGTTTACATTCTATTTTCAACCGTTCGACCCATCGTCGACCCAGTGCGGGGCTACAGACGTTACAGCAACTATTGCTAAATGCATTTCACAACTAATAGCCTAGTGGCGAGCAGAAGCAAATAAAAATGTGCACAGTGCAAGTTCCGAAAGCCCACCATAAGCTCGTGGTTTGCCGTTGAGACTATCGCACTTCATTGTGTCAGCTTCGACGGAAGCTCGCTCGGCGTGCTGCACGCCGTACGATCGTAACGGCACGCTTGTCAACATAAATTCTGAGCACATAAACAAGCAATCAGTAAGGAAAGGAGGCGGAAATTGACGACAAGTGGTTGCCCACGGAAGCGCCCTTGACAAACGATGCTAAGGTTAGCCGACCGGTGTCGCCAGCCGTATCGTGCACCTTATCGACATACGATGGCTCACTTGGAAACGATGCGCCCTGCAAGGGTTTTAAGGGCTCGGGCCCGATATGCTCCATTCCATACGTAATCGAACGCTTCGATGAGATGTGATTTATCGTGTTAGCTGGTGCTTCATGGCCAGAATTCCTCTATGATCCTGCCACACGGAAGAGAGTGAATACTTCCTGAGCAAAAGCTTTCGTTCTAAAGGTTCGGCAAAAGGTTGCATGTGAAATCGCTTCCCATGTCGTTTCTCCGAGCGCATTATTCGCTGGCGCACAAAACAAGTCAACAGGTGTTTTCGTAAATATGTCCTTTTCGCCATTTATCGAAGAGAAGGACACCTAATGCTGAGAGACGTTGAGGTGTTTAACGCGTCACGTACACTAATTTGCGTCCGTAGATGAAAGGCGTTGGATTTAAGGGCTGCTTTTAACTGACACGAACGATTGAAATCGATTGACGTACATCATTTTAAATTATGTTGTTGAGGAGTTTTATCAGCATTAGGTTTTTAACCTTTACTAATTCATTCAGATATTACTTTTGGTAATATTTTTTTTTGTTTAGGTTAAGTTAGAAATGATTATTTTAAGTTAAGATTTGTTTAGGTTAAGTTAGAAATGATCCAAGGACGAAACCGAATAAGAGTGATGTTCAATTTTTTAATTCCAATTCTATTAAACGATTCGTCTGCAAATGATTACCTTTAAATTTCTATCCTACGATCATTCTTTTCTGATCTATGAACAGGAAAGCTTAGGTTCGAGTCTGTGTCACATTTATTAAGTCATGTGTTTGGCATTGTAATTTTTCTCATCGAAAAGCAAGGTAGAATCACCTTGCAAAGTTTGTTATGCTTTTTTTTTGGTACAATTGCAAAAGTTGGTAAAGGTAAAATATTTAATAAAATTATATTGAAGTAATTCTAGGGGTGCTAATTAATGTTGTTAATTATTTTATACTTGTTACACTATCCTGTTGGCTACTTGAACTTTTAAACTAGAGCCTAGATTAAAAAATGTTAATAATAGGTTTTCTTTAAAGACAAGCTTCCTTATTCCTTATTTACTCCTTATGGGACACCCCGGTGGCATATACGATAGCGCCGCCGGTCTTCTCACGGCAGGACCCGGGCTCTAGGCTGTAGTGCCAAGGAAGAAGAAGATGTGGTCTAGAAGATGTGGTACGGTGGTCTAGAAGTTTTCCTACCTAGACTCATTCGCGACCGCCAACAATGCCATGTCTCAAAAAATACATGTATGGGAACTGGGTCTAATACGAACTCCGAAAGCATCAAATAAACTCCTCTGATGAACGCGATTAACGTTGATTAACCTAGTGATGTTATATGGACACACAATATGTCCTGAGTCCTGCCATCAATTCGTCAAAAAGTTCTAGAGGACTGCTCTTGTTAGGGTATATCGTACGAATGGAGAAGTTGGTGTTCTGCAACAACCCGGATGGACGATAGCGCCCAGTAGCGCAACGTTAGAGCGAAGCAGCCATGGACCGGGTTCCTCAGAGAAGTGTTGTTGACCGGGTATTGTCTGCATGACGTGTAACTATGTAAACATTAAGAGTTTCAATTTTCTGAATTTTACTTTCCAGATTTTTGTGTCTTTTTAAGAATTTATCATGCGTTTTTATGAAGCTACACAGTATAATAGCTAAATCTCTGTAGAAATTTATTTCATATTCCATATTGCGCTGAACTCCTTACAATTTTTTGAAACAAAACGCTCTTATCATTGTCGGTCTTAGATATGAACGAAACTGTGAAATACCGACACTCATTTTACCGACGATTCTTCACCAATCGACGGCAGAACAGGCGAAGCTTCGAAACGTGAAACATGAAATATTTACCATTCAGCCCATTGTCTTCAAACAAAGCGATATTTGTCTTTGCAGGACCTGCCCGAGATAAACCCTAACGAGCTGCGAAAACTCTACACAAACTACAACTCGTACGTATCGAACCAGTTGGACAACTATGGGCTGGATCCGCTTCAGCTGCAACTGTTAGCTCAGTACGCCCAGAGCAAGTAAGTCACCGTTCACCGCACCCAACAACCTCATACAAACGATTAACAAATCAATTCATCACCGTTTTTGCCATTTTCCGTCTGTCCAGTGCCATCAGCGGCGGCGGTGGTGGCTGGGATCAGCTGTACCGAGCGCCGGAAATGAAACGCCAAATTCGGTACCGTCAGTGCTACTTCAATCCCATCTCCTGCTTCAAGAAGTAAGCACCCAGCACCCCTCTCAGTCTACTCTACCATGTCACCTTAGAGAACCGTGTCCCCGTGGGAAGTCGGCAGTGCAGGAAGCGATGGTGTGAATTCGAGCCGCGCTTTCAGTTCCTTCAATCTTCCATTCCCGTAGTTGTTTAAGCTCCTGTTCGGCCTTCGCCAGCATCTCTATCCGGCCGTGAGCCGCGGTTAGACGGAAAGTGAAATGAAACTTCAACTGATAACTGCTGTACGGGGGAAGAAGGATGGTGGGCGACTATCCCCAAGGTGAAGGAGGAGAAGGAGAAGGTGGGATAAGATAAGGATAAGGACGGAAAGTATGGTATGTTTCGTAATGTTTGTTGATTTGCGAAATGGAACGAAACAATAATATACAACAACACACAAAACACATTAGACCTCTCACATGTGTCGAGGTCGTCTCCGGTATCGGTTGCTGCTAATCTATTTGGTGTGACAGGGATGTTTGTAAATGTTTAAAGTCATATTTTATCCACGAAACTCTATCGGAGGAAGGGAACGGAGGAAGCAAGCTGAGTTGAAAAACAAAAAAAAAAAACAAAACAAAACAAACAAACGAAAGACTATTGTAGCAAAACAAACGCAAAACAAAAATATATGGCGATTAATAGTACGTACACAAGCACACACTAGCAAAAGCCCCCCCTATTGCCGTTTCTCTTTGAGGTGAAATTCACAATAAATGTAACTACATGTAAACTAATTGGGACGGGATGATGATTGACGCAGGATATCAACCAAAACAAAAACACACACAAACAAATTGCATTGCTGTACATGTACACTGCAGTTCCTTTTTCCGATTTTCTTTTCATGTCTCATTCGCTACACATTTTCTCACACGCAACACTAAGCACAACAGTTTCTTCTCGTTTAATCTCGGGTTGTCACTTTCATCTGTCACTTGTGAGGATGTGCACTGAGCACGTGAATTGCCTACCTTTAGGCGTGATGCGTAGATACGTTTCGGCTGAAAGACTGTATTTACCCGATGGAATTCAAACGACTGCGAGAAGGTAATTATTCCAGACGGGAGATATGATCCGAGGCTTGACTGTAATGTGAATTCAGCTTCATACCTGACCGATCACAGCCCTATCAGGCTAGGTCAGGTCTGTCCCGATGCATTAGACTATACGACGAGTTGAAGCGCAAAGAAGGCTCACAATAATCTCGCAGGAATATGACTGTACTTCGAACAGTATCTCTACACCGGACCCACACAAGTGCACAAGCGACCAAATAATAGTATGTCCTTTCAGACAACTACAACACATTCATACCTGGCACACACACACCCACACACACAGCCACTCTCACACATTCATATACCTGTAACGATTCACACGACAATTCAAGCATCTAGATGCACACAATGTATTTATACATACATATATATTTATCGCAAAATCTCAATAAACTAGAGCTGCTGTAAAAAGACGTGTGAAGTATGTTTGGTACAGAAGACGCTTAGGCTGTTTGTTGTTTTGATTTACTTGCAAGACGAAAGAAACCGTGCGCATTCGCGTGTTAATTCAATTACTACCGACAGGGGCTCTAAACAGGGACTCCGCGACGACTTACTTCAAGTGACTCAAAAGCACGCGACGACATATTGTGGGAAGGAATGTGTTAAATTTAATTTCCTACCAGCAATTGCCAGCAATGGGTGATGTTGCGATGCTTTACGGCAATGTTTGACCAGACCCTTAAGCCAGGTTCCGGTCCAGGAAAAGGGCCGGCAGCAGAAAGAGATACAGATTAAGCTTGCATAATTCATCCCGTGCTGTTGGCTTTCGTCACGTTATACTTCTTTCATCAAAACATCATAAGGTTAAGGATGATATGGGTGTGAAACGTGGCTCCCCCTACTGCCTCCACACTCCCCCACCGATGTATTAAACATGGCAATGGTAAAAGTATGTTGGCGCACCTTTTTTTTTTTTTTACTTTCCTCTACGGGACGGTGCGAAATGTCGCCGTTTTGCCGTGAGGCTTGCTGTCCAGATTCTTCACCGTTTCTGGGTGCTCCCTTTGCCGAAGCTGACAAAGTTATGTTACGTGGAAAATCGTTCAACACGATACGAGCGAGCGAAGGTTTCTCGCTAGCACGAGGCTTTGGATTATGCAGGGACTTAGATGTCAAAGGACGCCGGCATGCCGTTGTCCATACTGGGGCTGCTGGAACGGCCGTCAACAGTGGAACGGCCCACCGGCACAACTTCGTCGTACGGTACACGTGTTGATTGGTTTCGTCTTTATTCTTTTTATCTCTCTCTCTCTCTATACTCGACAATGATAACAAAGCGTCGATGCGTTGGATGCTGCTGCTGGAGGTAGCACACATAGCTTCTTGTAACTCCGGGCTCAAGCGTTTTGCAGCTCCGTCTACGAAAGTGTCAATATTTGCATTTGCCTTCGTAACTTTAAAAATACGTACGAAAAAGTTGAAGCATTCGATTCAAGTGAGTATTTTGTTGTTGTTGTTTTCCTTACCGGTGTGATGCTAGCCTGCAAGTGTGTGTAGGCGCAGCCTTTCTATATCCTAATACCACCACAGGCATACAATCTGCTACTAGACGCGTAGGTTGTGAAGTAAATAACCATTTTTATAAATTTATTTTCAGATTCACACGTAGGGAAATCGACTAATTCATTTGTTTTTGCCGACCAACCACCAGTAGTCATCAAATTAATCATCAAGGACAAGGTGGTAATGGTGTCGGTCTACATACGGCAGGCTCGAGTATCGAATTCCGCACACAAGGAATTCTGCACAGATATCAACGAAATCAAGAAAAGAGAGAAGAAGAAAATTGCTTAACGCTAAAGTACTCAAACATTATGAAATCCATTGTTAATTATTGAGAATGGCCAACAAATGTCAAGAAATGAATTTAGGATTAAAGACTTGTTTTTATGGCAAAGCACGAAGCTAGCTACAATTAGTTATAAATAATTGAAGAATATAGAAAACCTCTCTTCTGTTACTGCACTCATAGAGACTGGACGTGTTTTTTACTATACGCATAACAACATTAATTCTTTATTTTACAGATTGTGAAGCAGTCCGGAGGCTCAGTTGGCAGCTTTGCAGGTTTACAACATTAGGAGATCCGCATCGAATCCTTTCCATAATAGTATTGGACTGGCTTTTCAGCTATCTGTAAAAAACTAGTAAATAAAATAAGAAATTAAGACCAAGATCAAACCACATAACTACCTATTGAGTAAGTTCCATTTTTATCCAGAGCGGAAATTATCGTCACAAAGAGTTCCATGTATTGATCCGTGTGAGCTAGACAAAAAATGTTGTACAAAAAGTTCTATTTTTATTAACTGAATCTAACGACGTTTGTATTGCGCGTTCACCTTGTAACGATCGACTTGCCTCTGATAAAATGTGCTTTTGCTAGTCACTGAACGAGAATCTAGTTGCGTTTATACCTCAGGGTAGACTTCTCATTGTTTATATCTAACAGATAGCAATACGCTAAAACGCTTGAGTATGAAATTTTGTTATAATGCTATGGACGATAGATTGAACAAGAACCGGAGTGAAGAGTTACGGGTAATCTTTTTAAAAACAGGCACCAGGAAATAAACTTTCCATAGCGAGGGAAAGACTGAATGCTCATGGCGCTTGGGCTCGTCATCTCATCCCGGAAGTGACGTCCTGGACATCCCTTCGTTTTGGTAAAGTTGAGTTCTTCACAGCACAATTGATGACATGACATGGCTTCTCTCAAGATCACCTTGAGCGGATGAACCTCATTCAGGAGGCACACTGTCCAGAGTGTCCGGGTCTAAAAGAGACACCACGTGGCATATGATGTTTGAGGGCACTCGCTTCATCGCCGTGAGACGTCGTATGAATTGTCAGATGGAGGAAGAAGTGACTGTGGGGATCATTATCCCCCTGATGTGTGACAGCCGAAATATCTGGCATCAGAATCTATGCTAGTGCTGTATTCGCATCGAAAGAGGTTCGACTGAGACCGGTCCTAGGGCGCAGCAAGATGTCAGCCGGGAGAAACATATCATTAATGGTGATCCCGGTTTCATGCTGTAGCGGCGGCAATTATCTCCGAGGAAGAGCATGCTACCGCGACAGGCAGTAGATCACCGTTGGAAACTGGAAGAGACTCATTCGTTCTTCGGTGACGAACGGTGGCCGTAAAGCTAACACGCCCGACAACGCTCACCAAGTTTTTCACAGCGCGACGCCGTGACGTGTTGCCCATGCAAAAATCGTCTATACCAATCATTTCCTTTGTTATACACCCGTTTGTGATTAGGGAATGTTCGACGAAAGGCTCGAGGAGGTTTTAGTCGGTACGAATCCGGCAGTATCCAATCGGTGGTTCTTTCTTCTTCTTTCTTGGTCCAACGACCTAAGTGGTCATGCCTGCTCCAAGAGACACAGAAGAAAAACTGTTACGTGAATTTCAACAATTATACACAAATCGCCAGAAAGAACCTTTTATGGGTTTTTCCAAGGTCAATCGATATTTCCCTATCACGGAATGACCAATCTCACCTCAGGAGGATCCTTGATAGGTTGTAGTAATTCATTTGACGGAAGTTGTACGATTACAAAGCGCTGGAAAAAGCATATATGATACTGACTGAGCCGAACGGTAAACTTCAAACCAAGTAAGGTGACAGTAGTAAAAGGGCTGTAAAAATCATCCGCTGATAAGTTGACAAATAAATGATCCAGTGGCCGATCGCGCACGTTCGGAGGCGAAGAGGCTTGGAACAACAAGAGCGTCATAAATATGCATAATACGAATTATTTCACAAATTTAATAATTACAGTCTAATAGAAATGAAACTAATATTTTGAGACCAATTACTTCCTCATTTCTTGAGCGAGCATAAAACTAGCATTATCCACTTTTTTCCTTCTTTGCTCAACTGTCATTTCAAACTCATGTCGTCTTACCGTCAGCAAACGTCTTATGCGAAACGTCTGAAGCAATCGCACCAGATAGCACCATTGCACAGCCCTGTACGTTACACGTCTTGACGTTTCTGAAGGGTACCGTTTGAATTCAAATGGATCGTTGAGAAATGTATGAATATTTGAACATGCCGTTTTTGTTATTATTTTAAGATTTCAGTAAAACTCATTCAAATTAAAAATAATTTGAATGTTTGAAATTTTCAAATATAGTAAAATTGGTTTTGTATTTCTAGCGAAATCTAATGAACCACTTTCATCAATGATACAAACCATACAAACTATCGACAATCAAGAAAAAACAACAAGAAATACTACGTACATAGATTTGTTATTAATTTATTTCGTTGTAATGTCTTTATTTCTTACATACATCGCGACTGCTTTAACCACAACGTTCCGTCGCCGTACCTTCCGCTTCCGGATGTGTGTTTTGTATAAGTTTAACGTTTTGCGTGTGTGTGTGTTTTTAAATACTGATATTGCTATCTTTAACATTTTAAATAATGCACTAACCAATACGCCCTGTTCGGTTTCTAGAGACAGGATGAAATCCTCCTATCCTTCGCCACTACATGAAGGATAGCAACGCCGAGTGAAATCAGTTATCAGTGAAATCATTTCTGCTGAGTACACACGCACACCTCACACAACTACGATGTGTCGATAGAATTGTTTCTTTTTTGCAAGTAGTGGAAAAAATGAGCAAAACCCTGTTCGTTCATACGTTGGGAGAAAAAGGTGCGGCACAGCGTATAACGCAAGCCCGATTCGTTGTGATGCGTGCTTTGAAGAGCAGTGCCTTTTGCAGAAGAGATCGGAAACTCGTGCTGTCTTTCATGTGTTTTTTGTGTTGATTTTCCTTCGCCACTAGCTGGCCAAGCTACCCAAAGCTACATTTGACTAATGCAACAAAGCTTTACCTCTACTGTCCATAAACTAACTGAATAAATAACGAGAAATTAACAACATTGAGTCGCCGCATTGTGTTTGCTCTTGCTTATGATTATCCTTACTCTAGCGCTTTTTGCGTGAAACGGTATTAATAGTTAAATTGCACCAAGGCCACACGATAAGGGGGCCACACTGAAAGAATAATGCTGGTCTTTTGCGCAGCTTTTTTTACCGTGTCAGGAAAATTGTTTCCTCCGTGGTTGAGTGTTTGATTGTTTTTACTAGTTGTTTTTACCGGTGATGTTAGTCTAGTGAAATGAAAAAAATATAGAAAACATTCTCATTGGGCTGTTATTGTTTCTTTGGTCTTACAGAATACACCGATCACTGTTTGGATGGCGCTCTAAAATACCAGATGATGACCAGATGATCGCGTTTAGCAGGGAATTTAGATAGCAGAAACCAAAAAAGAAACACTCAATCACGGTTCGGTATATAGATAGCTTCTATCTCCCCTTATGTCTTGTTGGTTCGATGGAACCAATTCAATCAAAGCTCCAGCAGTTCACACAACAACATCAACAATAAACCACCGCATTTGTTGGTGGGGAGTTTCTCCATTAATGTTAAAAGTAAATCCAACTTAATCGTTAGTATTGTACATGTCCCGGCTTGTCGAATGGAAAAAAAAATTAAAGGCCTGCACGCTCGGTGTAAGGTCCTGCCTGCCTGTGTAAGTAAGTACGTCGAAAACTGGATGGAACATGGAACGGCCAATCTTGCCAGTCAGCGCGATCCAACCCCCGATCGAACGATCGAACGGGAGCGAACGATTAACCAATCGACCCTTCGTTGCTCGGCGGCCGATTGGTGGGAGTTGTGTCGCCTTTGCTGCTACTGCTGCCACTGCTGTTGGTTCGGGCCGGAGGCGTTGGGGCTGGCACGCTGCACAGTGCGCACGGACAGGGACCACCCAATTTTTTGGCCAACATCGAACGCAGCTTCAATGCGGGGCCCAGCTTCATGCCGAGCGAGTTCGTCAGGTGTTCCTCGGTTAGCAGCGGCAACCCTGCCCCGTCGATGCTCTGGTCACGAAAGCTCTGCAAACAGGGAAGTGGAAACACGATATTAGTCATTGCATTCGACAGTTGGCGAAAAGAATGTGCGGTCACGCTCAAACGGGTCGCCGATTGTATCGTAAAGTCGTGGCATATCGACGATACAACACAAGAACCATAACAGATCGATTGGGTTCCTCATTGGACTAGCTTTTTTGGTTGATATTTTGGAGTATCTGCAAGGGAACAAACAGTACTAAGATAGACCTGTGACATGTAGATTTGCTTGCTTATATGCACTGTACCGTTCGGTGAACGGAAGGACAGAACCTAGGCCAACCGGCACATTCTCTCAGCTATCGCTAGAGGGTGGAAGTTGCGAACAGAAAATAAGAAAGAATCAACAGCCACCCGCCTAATGATAGCGTTGCTGCTGGTGCTCAAATTGTGCCTCCTTCCATCCAAAGGTGGCCCAAAGCATGCATGTGGCTAAAACAAAACAACAGCAACAACAAAAAAAGACCCATAAAACATACCACAAATGGCACAAGTAAAGCAGGCCAACTCGTTGTTGATGATGCATAAAGCAGAGCATAGCATGCACTTCGGACCGGAGCACAGTTTTTGTTGTTGCTCACTGGTTCCTTTCTGCTCCCTGTCAGTGGAGAGGTTGGCACCAGTAGACAAGCCGGGGCAGGATACGAAATCTGTGCCAGTTAGAGGGCAAAGATGGACGCAATGCAGTGGAAAGATTATGCATATCAAAACCTAACATCCGATCGAGAATGATCCGGAGATGGCAGCGTGCGCTGTACTCCGCCACAACAAGCAAATCCCTTTGGAATGAAAAATCCGAACGAACCGTTGGCACGCGCCTTCGGGCTGTCGACGTCACGATCCTACCATTAAACTTTTGTAATAACAGTCTACATCGAGAAGCTGCTGCAATCGCCATTCTTTTGACGACGAGAAGACGGTGGCATGCATCGGCGAACTCCTAATGTCATGGCAGGATGAAGTGTGCAGTCGTCTAATGCATTTTTGATGGGATTTCGGAATACGTTTGCTTCGCCATTGAAAAGCGATGTTGGAGTCTGATACGTTATATCAGAAAAATATGTTGTTTAAAGCATGTCGCAAGATAAAAATAGCGTAATTGACTTTATTCAAAATAATAAAATCAATAGCCGGAAAGCCATTTTATTG
This sequence comes from Anopheles maculatus, assembly GCA_002091835.1. Taxonomy (NCBI): domain Eukaryota; kingdom Metazoa; phylum Arthropoda; class Insecta; order Diptera; family Culicidae; genus Anopheles; species Anopheles maculatus. The sequence goes on along the minus strand of KZ063386.1, from coordinate 13,600 downwards.
TGGTTCAAACACAGTAGTTACCCTCAATACAAGAAGTAAATTTGGCTCATAAAAATGTCCCACGGGAGCTACAATACTGAATACACTTCCAATTGCCTCAGTCTAGTTAGGCCGGAATGAGTTGAACATTTATGGACCGATTGGCGATCCAGTGTTCCGGTGCAATGCACATGCACAACTCGTGTGCTACTATTTAACGCTACGAACGCCTCGAGCATTTAACGAAGTAAGTACGAAGCAGGGGTGGGTGGGTTTAAGAAGCATTCGGCTTAAATGGTGGAACTACCACGAAGCAGAATGATTATTATGTTACCGTGCGCTTTGGAATGCCGGTGCTCAATAACTTATGGTGGTGGACTCATCTTTGGTCATTTCCACCATCCAGGAACAGCTGATTGGTGTGGCCGTGTTTCTGATTTACGAGCCTCCTACAGAGCGTCGTAGGTATTGGGACGAAGGAGTGTAAGAATTACTATTAGCGTATATATGAGCTCACTGCTTACTTATTATAGAGATATTAGATAAACTCTTATAACCACTGTATTCAAGGCTCATTGATATCCTTCTTCTTCTTTTGCACTTAAAATCACTAGAAACGATCAGACGTTACCATCGGACCGGATACTACGGACACTTTACAAAGCTCGGTAACAAAGTCATCTGTGATAACATTAGATCGCTGGCAAATCCAAAAGGTGTGGAAGACGAATACCCAATCTTGAGACTCTGAAGCTTAAACTGGTGCCAAGTTCCCACCAACAACTATGTCGCAAACCGAAGCCATTTCGATACTACCAATCCTACCCGGGATATACATGACATGAATATTTTCCGTCAGATATAGGAATTGTCGTAGCTACTCAAGAAGAGAAATTGCTGGATGTACAGATAAAATTAAGATAATGGAATAAAATTGACAGCTAAATTCCTCAATGAATAATTGAAAGAGCCTGAAAATATACTCTTTGTCACAATTACGGCAAACAAACAAACAATTACAAACAACTAAACAACAAATGTAACGAGTACTACTTAAATATAAAATCTCAATAAACAGCAATTGAGCTAATACGCTTAAGGATTTGGTCCTTAAAGGAACCTTTGGTTCCTTAAAGGGCTCAGGCTCATATAAGAATGAAATCAATAGTTTGCAATTATTACTGAAAGTCGAGATTATTGTGTTGTGCTACACTGTATTTAGTAAACTTTATCTCTTTCAAAGTAAGTGGTAATTTAGAGTATGCGTTTATGTCGATGTCAACCATTGATAGCGTGTTATAAAGTATACGAAAAACATTAATTTATAATGCAAAATTGATGTAAGATGTTGATTTGATCGAAGATAAACATTGTTGCTATCCTCGGATCTATGCCATGTACCGATCCTCAAGGTCCTTTTAGAACGCGTTATTCAGATTAGATGACTTACAAATTCCAACGTGTACGAATCAAGGCGGAAACAAGTCAACTATGACAAATGAACCGTTTGGCACGACGCACACACCTCCCACTCCCGTCCCAAGCTCCCCCTTTCCCCTTCCCTTGCTCCAAAAAGCAGGTGGATGGGTAACTGCCACGGCAAGATCTGCCACCTGCAATTGATTATGCCTACACGAGTTGTCCGGCCAACCAACCGGCTGGCCAGTTTCAGTTTCAGAGTGTTGTTACTCCTCAAAAACCGATGGCCGGTAATTAGCGCATTCGCATTTAGACACTCGCAGGTTTCGCTTGAGTTTGCGCACAAGGCCACAAACAGCAAACGGTTGGCTGGTCGGTGAAGCACTTGCCGCTCGGCTGAAACTAGGCCCCGGGGGTGCAACGGCACGGCGGGCACAGGAATCAATCTTAGCACACGACCAGCAACGACTCGGAAGGAATCGTTTCGGGTTGGGATCGAAATGTTAACTATTCCCAACTACACCTACCGTGCCGTCAATTCCAGTGTTTCGATTTACTGCACACGGGAAGCAAGTGTGGCTAGGGCCGGCCAGGGCTCGCTTTATCTATATGCACATTAAGAAAATCCACCCAAGAAGCAGGAAAGAGCGCGTGTGCAAGCAGGCACGGGCATCCGAGTGTGAGTGTGTGCTCGCGCGCGCGCGCCCGCGCCGACAGCAGCAATTATGGGGGAATAGCATGCGCGTGCACTCGTGTACTGCATCGATGCACCAGATGCAGCACTGCGGCGCTCGTTCATTGTGAATGAGTGATTGCCGCAGCCGAGTACCGTTTCGCCAAGCTATCCGGCCTGTTTGCTTTCCTTCGGGGCAACCGGCGCTGCTAGGACGAACGGTGCCGTCGTGCTCCGGAAAGACGCCCCCTAAAAAATGGCCTTCTCCGGAGCTCAATCAACCGCTCGGAAAAATAGATCCACAGATAGGGGATGGCACGGGCAGCAGAGGCCTGCCTATCCTTCTCCCACAACTTTGAGGCCGCACAATGCTCGACTCCATTATGCTGCTCCCGCAACCGTGCTGCTGTTGTGAGAGGGCCGACAGGGTAGTTGTTGCGTAAAACATTCACATTCAAACAGCGGCCGGGCCAGGAGCAGGCCGCCCTACGAAAACCGACAATTTGTGCAATTGAATGCTTACGATTTACTCAATGAACCCGAGCGTTTACCATCACGGGCTGCGTACTTTCGTTCATAAATCTTATCGCAGGCCGAGCAGCCCGTGATGGGAGCTACTGGCATCAGGATAGGTGGGCCTGCTGCAAATTGCTATTCTGTGCTGGTGTGCCAACATATAAACAACGGTTTTCCTCGGGCCAGGCTTGTGGGGGTGGCTCAAATGGATCGAGCACTGTGGGATGCATATCCTGAAGATTTACGGCAGCTTCTAACTTCAATCAAGTTCACTCCCGTTGGCCAACCATCGACGAGTACGCATCAATTATCTTAATAATCATATTCAATTCAGCCCTGTTTGTCTTGATGAGAGGATCAATCGATTATGTTGCATATCGGTTTTAATTCTGGGCCACAGCCTAAAGGACGTCAGAAATTACTAAACTATGAATGTATTCATATTTCCCAACTTCAGCCTCCAACACCATTATCCTTGTTACTTAAGATCAAATCCTTGCAATTCGGTTTGATAAGTTTGTATGCTCCATTGCTCTATTGACGTTTCCTCTTTCTATCGTGGCCTTTGGTTCACATGATAATTAATCATTCAGCCTACGATAGCTTCCAGAGACTTTCCACCCCTAATCGAACATTACACGACGGTCATGTTAAAAGGCAGATTAGTGAAGACGGATGGCAAATGTGGCCGCTAGTGCCATTGAGAACCGTCGTGCATGTGGTAGCACAGGGCAATCAGCTTTTGATTGAGATCCCTTCTTTCTTATAGCGATCGATCTACCCTCTCCGATACTGAAAACCCCGGTGCACTTCCTCTGTAGCAGTTAATCACCCGGATCAAAGTACGACCGTTCCTCTACACTGTCGGTTGGCTACAATTTTTGCTTCAAATTCACTTTATTCTCCTTTTGTAAGTAGCAACAACGTTTTCGCTATAAAAAGCCATAAATCAATGCTGCCGATATAAGGCACCATTCGGCATCGGAAGGTACACCTTTCTCTTGTTGTTGCGTGTGGGTATGCTCGATGGGAAGCAGATCCATCACCGTAATATTCTTCGTCGATCGTTTCCAATCACTGCGCCGAGAGCTTTTAGAGCGAAAACGTTGGAGTGAGAAAAACCAGAATAAGCTACAAACTTTACTTGCTTTTATTAGAGAATGTGGCCGTATTATGACGCTAATAACCATCTGCCCAGGACGTGACAAAGTCATCACCAGGTAAACCAACCAGCAACAGGTACCAACCACAACCCGGTACGGAGCAAACAGACACCAAATTCATCACGCAAACATTGTAAATGTGCTGAAATTTGTACAATTAATTGATCCCGTATCGGACAACATTGTACGAAAGTGTAACACGATACACACCGGACGGAATCATGCGGCACAACACGCTCAACACAATGTTTCATCGTGTACTTCTGCAGCAGCGATCGTTTGATCCGCTTTACCACCAACGAAACGCTCCATTAAGCGCCATCGCTAAGCGGAGGTGAGAGTTGTGAAGGAAATTGTTATGATTAAAACCCTGTGCCATATACACATAAAAGATTATGCCCCATCGCTGCCGCTTTTGATGGGATTCAACCGATGGCTGTGTGAGATGGATAAGGTGTGTGGCGAAGATTAGCTGCTCGAATGACCAAGGTGAAAAGAAAATCGATCCCTTCTTGGAGCGTGATAAGAAAAAACGGGCAGACCACATGGACTCCCATCGTCTATAATGGCTGCCGGATTTAGCATGGCAGACATCATCAACGTTTACCGACCGAGGCGACGAAGTGCATCGCCGAGAATGCAGTAGGACACAAAAAGGAGCGTATGAAATCTCACCATCGACATCAAGACCATGAACCGCAGGGTTTGCATTTCGAGCGGGTGCAAAGTGTAATATATTTGCTTGCTCCAATCAAGCCCGAATGAACCCGCTAGCGGTCTTCCCGGTCCCAGTCCCGGTCCCGGTCATCAACAGCACACACACACACATGTACGCGGGTCTCTCCTTCGCAACATACGGACACTTTGTTGGCGAACTAACTTTGCACCGAACTCAACCCGAGGGAATGGCAACGGCCAATAAAGGAAGACACGAGAACAAAGCTGCTCCTGGCTGCTGGCTGGTACTGGCAAGCAGTAGAAGATTGCACGCTCGGGGGCACATTTTAATTCTGCCAGGCACACCATCCCGTGATCTTACCACCGGCCGTGTGCCCTGTGTGTTTGTAGAGGTCGTAAAAGGTTAGAATCGAACGTCTAAATTGACCGTGATCGAGTTGTTTGGTAGTTTCGAACCGACGACGCTTGCGTTTCGTTATGTCTTTGGAAGTTTGATAATATTTTGAATATCGCCAAAGCTTTAACATTCAGCTACGTAAAGGAATGAGAAGGATTAATTCGTCAATGTTTTGGGCTCATTAAATATTTGAGTGTTTGAAATAAGCATTAATTATATAATGCTCTATACATTATATAATGTTCTAAACATAAATAAAAAAATTTGAAGGAAAAGACTACATTTTTCTAAATAAAAACTATGCACACAGCTTAACTTTATGCAAATTCTTGACAATCACAATGGACCCCCATTAGCAAAATTACACCTTAATTCAATCAGATTTACTTCGTAAAATCCAGAGTTTCATCCTCTCTGCTCTAGGATAAATCTTTAGAGAGAAATTAAAGGGTCACATACAAACAAACACACACATACACTGCCGCTGATTATAACACGCACGGACGCTAAAAAAAAAGCTTTTAAATACCTTTGCCACCACAGCAGAACCACGCGAAAGGTGTAAAACCAGCATGATATCGATATAGCAGCACCGTTTTCCCCGGTGGCTCAGCCGGACACCGTTCGGGGGCTGCTGCTCAGGAAGCATAATGCTGCAGTAATTCATCGGAAATTACAATCACCGAAGCGCATCCCACTGCAGCGCGATGCATTCTAAGCCCACTCGCTTACAGTAACGGGGTGGCAACGGCCACTAGGGAAGGCAAAGGCCCTCTCCAACGTCTGTGGCAGAAAAAGCAAGTTGCGTGCGCAAAAGGCCGTGTTCGAAGCAGCGAAAAGCGACGATTGCATCGGCCCCCGAACGACGATAGAGGCACACTGGGCGAAATAATTGATCCCCGCGGCTACTTGAATAAAATATTTGCTACACATTTGCCGTTCTCTGCGCATCGCGTCGTCTTCGGTTGCGTCTTGCGCTGCTTTTGCGTAGCATCATCAGCAGGCCTACCCCAGTTAGCCTCCCGGGTCCTGACCTCGAAGACCCCGGCGAAGAGGTTCGGTTTGTTTCGGGATTCCTGGAATATCTTCCCGCCAACCTTCGCCTGGCCGGTACGAGCAGGGACGAACAAAAGGCTGCTCAAAAGCTAAAGGCCATAACAGTGGATAGCCGCTCTTGATTAGATCCTTTTCCTTTGCCTCGTCCATCCTGCGCGTACCACAAGCCTCCGCCAACGGGCAAACCCAAGATCGGGCGATCGGGCAAAAGACATCCACAAGCTCGGCTCGTTCGAGGCCAAACTTGCAGTGGGGGCAAGTTTGGCGAGACCTTTGGCCCGGGGCATTTCATGTTGTCTTCGTCGTCGCACTCGTCAAGACGCACACGGCAGTAGGCAGGACCCCGAGAGAATCGATAGAATTTTTAATGAACGTACCACGAAAAGCGAAGCCCGTGATTCTCGAAGATTGACGATCGACCTTGCACCGACGGGTCCTGGAATCCGGCGAAAACCGTACTGGCGAAGTAAAACAAAAACCGACTTCAGACTTCAGCGAATTGTGCAGAACGCTGCCCGTGGCTAAATATCCTTTTTGCACAATCAACAGAAAGCTGGCGTCGGTCGTAAACGATAGAAAACGGACGAACGGCATCATTTGCGGTTAGGTTTTACGGTTTTTTGGTAGACCAATAAAAATCGTACCCTTCTTTCACCAAAGGCCAAAGTCCCGTCTCGTCCCGTATGTGTCTGGACTCACAGAAACAACAACAACAACAACACACACACAACCAAAAAGCTCACGCTCAATCAAACAAAAGCCCGCGAATAGAATGCTCGCAATTTTATGTTAATAATATGTTTCCATTGCCGCTCGTTGTGGAGGCCCCCGAGGACATTCATAAAATCCGTCCAATTTCCGACGGTCGAAGGAAGCACCGGCGAAGATGCATTCAACTACAAACACGGGACCGGGATCCGGATCCGAACTTTGCCCGTAATGCTTTACCAAAATCCCGCACCGCGGCTACCTGACTAGCGAACTGGAGCACCTTTTACTTTCGGGGCAGCTGAGCTTTTCGTTTACCCCGTTTTCTTCTTTCCGTCACATTATCCCCGACCAATAAAATGGGAAAGTTAATCACAACCGACTCTGCAAAGGACTTTATCGATGCGTAATGGAGAATCGATTCGTGTTGAAGCTCTAACGTTGATCGTTCTAGGGTTGCACGATGCGCAATCTTCATTGGGTCGCGATTTGGACACGTTACGTTCGGTGCAATCGGATTTCAGTCTCAGCGCTCTTAAGCTCTTAATTAGTTGCAGCGCAGTGCACAATTCTCAGGGCATGCGTCGAAAGCGATGCCATTCAATTCCTTTCCCGGGACGTGAAACGAAGCACGGAAAGACACCGAAAAGGAAGAAAGGATACAAATAAGCGGTTATGAAGCTTAGCCCCGCAATGATTGCATTCGCGATTGTGGCCAAGAAGTCGACGGTCCTTTCCTTTTTTTATTTGTTTGAGTACTCTCTGTTCCCGTGTTCTCCTTCGCTCGGTGCTCGTTGTCCGGTGCCGATAGCAGCAGCAGGGCCACGTGAATAAAGAGCTTTGCTTGTTTTGTGCATCTTGGCTTGCTGTTTACGCCGCGTTCGCACTTTTCGCTGCCTTTCGCTAGTTAATTAAGGTGAGAGTAAAACACTTGTTAACCTGTCGAAACGCATTTCGGTAATTAACTTCTCGTTCGCAGATGATGGAAAAGAATTAACAGTTAGTTCGACATTCTGCCGCAGGAAAGTTTGATTCTAGCAGCGTGTGATCGTCGTCGAACACAGAATCAAAACCCGGGGCGTGCGTTTCATGAGACAAACTCTTAAAATTCCATACGCTTGCTCGATGATTATGTCAGAATTTGTCAATAAATCCATAGAAAAGTTTAAGCGACGAAATATAACTGTCACATTCATAAGACTATAATTTCAAATCTTCCATCCCAATAAATTGCACCCGTTACATATATTTGACATTATACAAAACCGAGTGCTACGATCCCATTGAGCTGAAGATGCGATCGCTTCAATAGCTCAATCTCGCAAACACCGGTCGGTAGCATTTTTCTCGAAAGGTCAGCAGCAAGCGCCAACAACGATGCTTCGCTTACAATTACCTGTACATCGATTGGTGCATTAATGCGATACCGCGAAGAATGAAACCATCCTGCAACCGCTTCTAATAGGCATGGAAAATACCACAATATCGCATCAATTCGATCGTAGCTGATGAAAGAAAAGCGATTCTCTACAAAAAAAAAACGGAACACTAAGGAACTGAGCATCCTTGCGCGGGCAAAAAGCAGCTCTGTAGACGATGGTCGGACGAACTGACCGTGCGCAGTAGCCCTAAGAAAAATGAGCAGCGTACTTAACCTAAGACTAGTTTCCTCCGTACTGCAATACCTTTGCCTTACTAGCCAAGGGCAGAAATGGTGTTGGCGTGCACACGAGAACTGCATCTTCGGTCGAAAGGCAGTCAGATGCGATGTATCTCGTGCCCAGTTTTTTGTGTTGTTTGTGTGTTCCCTCACAAAGATCCGTTCCCTTTATCCATCGACGCATATCGGTGGAAATCTAGCGAGAAACGAAGGTAAGAAAAAGCGCAACAAACGCACTCTGGCACGTCAAAAGGCCCAGAAGCCCAGAAGGTAGCTGATCTTTGCAAACAGCTATAGAGCTGTAATGAATCTGTTATGCGCAGCTATTCTACGCTGTGTCAGGGCATGTCGTCTCCATTGCCTTCTATTGTTGATAGCTGCAACAGGAAGTTCAATGCAAGCTTTAGGGGAAAAGAAGATTGCAGTATAATAATGATGAAGACTCGAATATAACAGATAAAAACAAACCATTTCATAACACAATACAATAAACAAAGCTAGCAGGAAAAAGAGTGTTTTTGCCGAATCTATCCGCCCTTAGAAGTTATTCTGATCTACGGATAAGATGCTGAATATCTTGTCGATCAGTCACACCAATACTCTGAGGCAGAGAAACTGCACCTGAATCAAACGATGCTGCATATACCAGAGGTCATTACAATCTATACCGTGAAATATGAACACGACAGTTACATCTGCAAACACCTTCTTCCGCATCCACCGCGCATGACACAAATTCCCTCTATTGCAACGGTCCGCGTCAGAAGCTGATGGCAACCACCTGACGTAGCTGAAATAACATTCCCAGAGACGTGAACGGTTTTCCCACCAGCATTCCGGCGATTTCTCCAAAATCACAGAACAGATGTTCAGGAACCGTACTGTTTTTTGGCGTTGTTCTCTTTTTCTCACTCATGCCCTCGTATGTGCATGTTTCAGCTACATTTCCACTGTGCTGCTGCTTTGCTTTGTTTTTATATTGCCCTCCACCGCTCCTCAATTGCCCAAAATTTGGCCTCCTGTCCTCTACCTCCATCTCCCGCCATCCTACATACACACTACACACGGTAATCGTAGCAAGATCAGAAGTCTCTTGATGGATCATCGATGATGCTGGCCACTTAAACGGCTACGCAAAAGGCTCAGCCTCAGCACAGCCCGGTGTGCTTGTGAAAACCTCCAAAGCGGCTCGCTCCAGCTGGCACCCTCTGCGAAGGGTGTCGGAAAGGGAATTGTTCATCTCATTTCGTACGTTCATATTTTCTGTACCGTTCTAATTCCCCAACAAACCACGCTGCACATTACACCCGCCATCGATTGTCCAAGGCAATTAGATTTTCTAAAACAAATCACAACCATTTTGTACTGTCGACCTTTTGACGGAGCGGACATTACGCGAGTGTGACGACTTCGCATGAAAAGACCCCCGAACGATGAGACCTTTCGTTCCCAGCGTTCCCGAGAGCGATCGCAGTGTTGCGTAACGAATCCAATTAATGAGAACTAATCCCAAGTTCCCGGTGGCCCGTTCTGGTAGACCACCGCGAATCGAACCTCCGATCCAGTGGGAAGCCGTAGATGGTGAATTAATAACAGGAAATGTTTTGTCTATTTATGTGCGCTGCCCTGCGAACGGCGCAAAGATTGCTTCGGAAAGCGCGCGATGGTTATCGGAAATTGGAGCTACACCCTAACCCCTCAACGCTACCAGACAAGATCGATCCGGACCGGACAGACCCCAGATGGTCTATGACCGGAAGGGTGCGCGAGCACTTGTTCTAGGAGCCAAGAGTTTGGTACTATTGCTACAACAATGTCAACAGATTGGTTGATTGGGATCTGTGGAATTTCCGATCTCATCGAGACCATACCGCGTGCGATCGCCCGAGAGCTCATAAGCACCTGTGCGTCAGGGCTTCTAGGTCAGAGGCTACAGGGAAACCTGTTCTCGCTCCACGGTGTGTAGAATTTATTTCGAGAGCTGCTGAATTATTCATCGATCGCGGAGTTATTTTGGACGCGAAGACGACACATAACCGGTCACCCAATGCTTCCACCCTTGCGCCCCTTACGGCTTGTTTTGGCAGTTCAGTTCTTGATTTGGCAAGTTCAAAACTACGACTACGCCTTTCATGCATAATGGATGAGATGTTGCGTTACGCGTC
>KZ063385.1:45121-59376 GCA_002091835.1 Anopheles maculatus | reverse complement strand
TGCGAGTTTGTTTTTATTCGCGCCAGGGGTATTATTATTATTTTTATTATACCATAAACCTGTTCTTTTATGTTTATCTTTTGTTTTCATTATGTTTTTATTGCGTCAAATGTTTGTTTTCTTCTCTTTTTTTGTTGTTGTTGTTTTGTTCTTTTGTATGAAGGCGGAGTTGGAGAGGAATGCGTTTTAGAATATATGTGTAGTGTAAGTAGGGGTCAATGGCGCAGGAATCTTTAACACTTGAACGGTAAAATTTCAAAACCTGATTAATGTCGATATTATTTCAGGTATGCGATTTTGATCAGAGTTAATTTGAGATTGTACTGTTAACGAACTTGTGTAATAAGTACGCAAAACGTGTAGGGTTTGCAAATCTAAAACACACACACAGACACACACAAGTGCGTTCGTTCGCACGCGTTACTCTTATTCAACTTTCACCGTATGCGATCGACCGTTTGCATACACATATACATGATAGATTTCCATGTACAAAAAATCGCTCAAACTCACTCCATGTTGAACCTTGAATTTATGTTGCATTTCGTTGTAATCGATACGTTCTGTCGATAATAGTCGATAAATTAATTTTGGGTATAGTTTTGGTTTGCGTTTGAATTACAGGCTTGTTTGTTTGTTACGCGTGAAATTGAAATCTTCCTATCCGCCTCGTCGTCGTTCGCTGCGTTTCGTACGCTTCGACGCATTGCTGCGAAGGCTTGGGGCAACAGAATCCACGTCCGTATCACTAATCGAATCGATAAATGGGAGTATTTGCAGTAGGGATCGTTTTCTGTGTGTTTTCGTTGTTGTTGCGGGAGACTGTGGCGTTGTTGGCTGAACTGCCATACTGGCTGCCGCCCGTTGTTTCGCAGCAGACGATGAACCATCGTGTTCGGTGTCAGCTGTACGTTCCCCGTTGTCAGGATCAGAAGGTTGAACGGTTGTGTCCGTTCTGGCCGGTGTCGTTGGCAGCATTTGTTTGTTGCCCGATTGTGGTGCACCGGAGCTGCCGATCGGTTCTGGAGCTGCAATAACACCAGCAGCATTAACCTTAGCGGGGGCAACTGCAAAGGTTCGTTCAATTGATGCCTCAGCGGACGCTTGATTAAAAGGTTGTTTACTACTAATTGTGCTGCTTGCATATGTTGCCATTCTGGTGGATGATGCTTCTCCTGCCGCTTCTGTTGGCGGCATTGCCTGGCGGCTACTTCGGTCAACGCGGTTATTAGCTGCTTTCGATAAACCATTGATCGCCGCTGCTGTCCTGTGAGGCAGACTGTGGTGGTGCTGTTGCTGCTGCTGTTGCTGCAATTGTTGATGCTCCAACATCTTTGGGGTCGTTGCTTGCGATGGTTTATTATGATAAGGTGAGCTAGAGTTGAGCCTACTGTTCGCATTAAGCTCTTCCACCATTCGTAGTGCACCGCGACGATTAGCAGTAGCGCAGTTATCGTCGTAACGACAGGTGATTTTGCCGTTCTGCATAGTGGCCGGGAGAGTAGTGTTTAGCACCGTGGTGTTGTTGTCGTTATTCATCCGCGGCACGCAGTCAAGAACGAAGGATTGATGATTGAGTTGAGTTGAGTTGATATTGGTTTAGTTTGTTCAAAAGCAAAACGATGATTAGGTTTAACACAAGTGCATATAGCGCAAGATGCAATTAATTTTATATTGTTTTTGTTGTTTGTTTGTTTGTAATGTGTGCATCGGTTGATTTTTTTTTTTGTTGGTTGGTTTTTATGTAATCGGGTGCAGTAGTTGATTATTGGCGTAGCCGTTTTTTACGGAACGAGTGTTGGAAGTTGCAATGCAATTCGGGCGATGAATTGAACGGGTGGTTGGTTACCAAAGCCAGATGCAGAGCAAGTGTGCACGCATATCCATATGTGTGTTTGACGGTGAACGTCGTGGTTGACAAAAAGGTGTTGTAAAAAAGTTTTCCAAATCGTTGTACACATGGTGTGTTTGTGTGTAGTGTGTGGTGGGCAGAATTTTAGTGGTCATGTCGATTGTTTTGATCACCGATGTGCGTGCGCGTGTGTCGAATGTGTAGATAAAACCCAGAAATGTGAAACACGCAGCGATGTGGTGTAGCGGTTGTGGAGGAAACGGGAAAGAATAAGATAAAAAAAAATTAAGACACAATTAAATTATGGGCTGATTATTATTATGTTTACATTTTGTAACTACTAGTTATCCTACAAAATTGTATGGTAAAGTAACAAAAAACAAACAAAAAACGTTTGCTAGTAGATATATATATGTGTATAAACTTAGATTTTGCAATATTTAAGAACTGTTTTGGTTTCGTTTTTGCAACACATCATAATACAAAGCAACTTTTGTTTTTGTCTTTTCTTTTGTCAAAGTAATTTGTTTGGAATTAGTTGGACTTTGCGTTAAAACCAATGCAATGCTTTTGCTTTGCTGAGTTGCATGCATTTCTCAGTACATACATATCGTTTGTATATATCGTCTATCGAATTTCCTATCGAATTCTTTTGCTAATAACAGTACCAGTTTCTGTGGCTATTTGATTCAAAACATGTAAGAGTTCTTGAATATTTGTTTTTTATGCTTTCATGTATATAAAATATGCTAAACGTATATCATCTAACACAGTTATACATTTTATTGCATCGAATGGAGTGAACAATCACTTACTAAGCGTGCGAAAAGGAACAAAAAAAAACAAACAAACAAACAAATAAAACAAAACACATGCTTCTCTGCATTGCTACTGTATCGCAAAAAGTATATAATAGGCATCAAATAAGAATTGAACACTACGCAAACTTCAAATAAAATGATGCATTAGGTAATACTGAAAAAAGAAGAAAAAAAAAGAAAGAAAGAGAGAGAGAGAGGGAGAAAAAACGGAAACTATAAATACTTTTGCAAACATTACCCGAAACATATAATGCATATGCTTGGCTACAAAACAAAACAAAAAGAGAATAATGTTGTGTGTATGTGTGTGTGTGTGTGTGTGTTTTCTTTACTGCCTAACTAATAAACATGAGTGTATCATAAAACATGTGCAGTAAATTTTCATAATGCAAACTAACTAAAACTCATTAAGTGCTAATGAGTAAGTTACTTAAAACCAATTGTCGTTATGGTTTGTTGTCTAGGTAAACTGGCTTCAAATTCACTCTCACTCAAATTATTTGTGTGCATTAATGTATTAATGTTCGTATGACAAATCAATCAATATGTGTAGAATTTTTTTTTCTAAATGGGAATAGAACTAAATACCACACTCGCGAGATAGAGAGTGTGCTGATAGAGTACAGGATGCGTTACAGAAATAGTGAGTGACAGTTAAAATGTACAGAAACACAACAAGATCACAATTGCAAGCGGTTTGCAATCAGTGAGTGGTGTAAAGGTTTCAAAAAGTGCCCACAACAGTTAGATAATCACAGTGGAATGTAGAACAAACGTGTTTGTATAGGAAAAAGTGATGTGAATTCACGGACACAAAATTGCTACACGTGATTTTGGGTGCAGGATGTTTTTGTTTAACTTAATTTAATCAAACCATATATGTTAATAAAATTAATGGTGGTTTAATTGTAACATAAGTTAATAATTTTCACTAACATTACACGTCAACATGAGCTCTGTGTTGTGCGATATGTACAGGAAGTTACATATTGCAGCCACCCTTCTTCTGTTCGAAACGGAACCCATGTTACGATAGTTAACACAATGTTAATGTTTAGTAAAATTTGACTGATAGATGCATTAACGTAAAATTGATTTGCTCTGAGTGTAACGACTATTTAAAACAACTCCAAAGATATTGTATCAAAACGATGGGACGAAGATTAACAGAGAGAAAGAGAGAGAGAGAGTCTATACATTTAGCACAAGTTCTTACGATTGGGCATGTCAATCCATGAGCATATTTGCAGAGTAATGCAGAGGGGTTAATGAAGTGCGGGCAATGTTCTACTGCATGATCGGCATTATGCGAATGCATGTTCGATTTGTGACTGAAAAGACATAACTTGCAAACTCTTCAATAATCACTTGCCAAAACCAAAACGGGCGAAACAAGTTGGAAAGTAGCAGAGTTGGTTGGAATGCTCGTTATTTTTTAAACATATTGTTCCTAATATTTTTTTTTGTATTTTTGCTCATTTTCTCCACGAAAACACGACGAAAATTGTGAAAGGGCTTGCAAGCTATTGCTGTCGATTCATCTGAGTTTGTGTATTTTTATATATCCTTTTTTTTACATTTGAAATGATGCATTTGCTCTAATAGAGTAACAACATATTGAATGCACATGGACTGCGTAAAATCATTATTTTAAAGACCAAACTCAAACATAACATAGCAAAAATCATAAAAGCCGTTGGCAACCGAGGATCAGCAATAATCAACAGGAAAGTACAGTAAAAGAACTTAAATAAAAACACAACTTTCGACAACGAAAAAGAAGAAGAAAGAAAAAAACAACCAAACATTAACACAAATTCAAACAAATATCATCGACAAAAGAAACAACCGAAATCATACGTTTAACTCGAATGTTAGTGTATTTAAAGAGTGATTTTTTACCGATGCACACAACACGCGGAATTGCTCAC
The DNA here is from genome assembly GCA_002091835.1 of Anopheles maculatus. Taxonomy (NCBI): domain Eukaryota; kingdom Metazoa; phylum Arthropoda; class Insecta; order Diptera; family Culicidae; genus Anopheles; species Anopheles maculatus. The sequence continues at coordinate 54,772 of KZ063385.1, read as the reverse complement.
CAGTAGGGCACAGTAGGGGACCTGGAATGTAATTTGTTCGCAGGTTACAGGGTTAAATTAGTTAAGTCATGTAGTAGTATATTATGGTTGTAATGTTAATATCGAATACAGAGCTGTGAAAGATAGCAGTTCTAGTAATAACAGAGAGACAAAGAGAGAGAGAGATAGATAGAGAGAGAGAGTAGGAAACATATCTGCAAATAGTGTTTTAAACAATAACGGAACGGAATGCAGGTCATAACGGTTAGCTACTAAGTATTAGTTCTACCATTATTATTTGTTCGATATACCAGTGGAGTCAAGCAGTAGAGTTAACGCGTAAAGCTACTTTTACACGAAACTATAACTTATAGCATCCAATGCCAATGCGTAGCAGAAGTTAAGAGTGGAGCCGCCTGGCCTGGTTTACTGGCAGATACTCCGGTTTCAAACACGATAGGATTTAATGCCAAAAAAAAAGTAATCTTAAAATTGAACAAGTCAGTTTGTTAAAAATTTTTCATTGGTACGTGTGCATAATATGCTTTTGGGAAGATGTTAAATACTACATCAACGGTTGTCAGTTTTGTTAATTAATTTTCACATAAATGTATACTATTCATTTGCACGTTTTACTAAGAGACGGAAGAGGTCCAAGAGATCCAAAACCCCTAGAAATATCCAAACAACAACAACGTTTGCACGTATTTGTACAAAGCATCACGTCCTTTGTTAAAAACGTGCCACAAAAACATTCAAATAATGTGTTAGTACCAGTACAATTAGTAAACTAGCGAGTAGTTTGTGTTTTGACGCTATAATTGACGTACAACAACTAGTTAAAAACGTTGACAAACTGACGTTCTATAATGGTTTTTATGCAAAATGCACAGATAAAATAAGAAATAGTAACAAGGGTTTGTTGTAATTGAAAAGTGTTAGCCATAAATATTGTATTGCTTTGAATCTATTCTCATAAATATGGATGTTAACTTCTCATACATTAAACGATATGTGTAGCTGTCACTAGTTAGGGATCGTATTTCCGAAGTACAAAGTATGTATATACCACGATCAATAATGCGTTATCGACCAACGTTCAACCGATGTACAAGCAATACACATGATGATACACATGGCACAAGAAATACTAGATTTTCATGCAGAAAAGAAAACAAACATTAATTAAGCATGATCTCGAATTTACTCCATTAGCATGGTTCGGTATTTAAAATAGTCGAAAACAAAACGAAGCTCCCTCGTATCAGATTAATGCTCCCTCGTAGTTTATCTGATCAGTAGAACAAGTAAAGTAGCAAGTATCGTGTTTGGGTTTAAACACATTCTTCATAACTCAAACTCCGTGACGTTCACACGGCAAGTTTGGCCAGAATGCGGTTGTTGTACTGTTAAGCGAAACGAAAAGCATCAGATAGATAAGCTAAATAATTAGAATATTGCCCTTTCACATGGTCAGGGACGGTAAGCCGCAATGATTAGTAAAATGCGAGAATGTTGACTCCACAGCAAATACAGTAAAATGTAAAGATTTTGTACTGATAGTGTGACCCAAGTTGGTACAATTTTTTTTTTCTAAAACGCCAGCTTTGCGTTATTGTAGAACCTAAACCTGATCTTCTCTAAACTGTATAAAGCAACTCAAAATAAGAAAAGTTCTAATTGCTGTGGTTTTCTGCAGTGCTACCAAATGCATATAATAGTAGTAGGGTACGTAGTGTGACGCGGCGACACTCACCTTACAGGAACAGGTGGTACATTCTCTGGACGGATATTTAAACGGTCCAGGCGGGTAAACATGATTCCCGTACAAGCATGTTGTTCCAACACCGACGTCTTCAGCGCTACTGCTTGCAATTAGTTTCGTCAGGTTCGCAAACCCGCACCTGTCGTCCGGGCATCGTGGACAACAGTCTGCCGGTCCGGCCGGCATCGGATTATCACATGTTAGTGGAGGACACTCAAGCTTCCAACAGTCAAATTCGCCGTACTAAAACACGATAAACGAACAAAGCGACCAGTTTGAACGATTGCGCATACTTTGAAAGACCTGCGTCGCGTATATACATATACGTACCAAACATTCACACGTTTGACATTGATATATCCACTGCTCGCCGCTGCGAAACGTGACATGCTGCAGCTCCTGATGCTGACAAGACTGTTTCGGATCGCACTGTGGGCAACACAGTTCGCTCACGACCCCGGGGCGCCACGACGAACAGTTGCACGGAGGTTCGACACAGCTGATCACACCCTTTGAGCAGGTACACAGTTTGCATGGTGTATTACTGGGTGATACTTTGTCACCGTCTCGCAGCTCGCGATCTTCGAACATACAACTTAGTCTACAATCCGGATCGCCTTCGACCGGACACTCGCATCTGAAGTGCCCCGGTGTGTTCACGCACCGGGCCGTCGGATGACAGCTATGCGTATTGAGGTAACACTCATCTATATCTACACATTCTTTGCCTTTGGTTTCGAATCCAGCCTTGCACTTGCAGAAGTACCTGTAAATCGAATCGAGGCGAACGTTACAATTACGTTGCCAAGTATTGTGCTTTGAAGAAGCTAGTTTTTTGTTTGTACGTACCAGCCCGGCATGTTTACACAATCCGTCGTGTCCTTACATCGATGCAGACCTGTTGCACACTCGTCCAGATCTTTCTCGCACGATTCACCAATGTAGCCCGTGCGGCAGGTGCAGACATTCGGTGATCGACATTCTCCACCGTTCAAACAAGTTTGATTGCACACCGCTGAAAGAAAAACCAAAAAATTGCAATTAATTCAATAGTCCATTTTCGCACCGGAAATACTCAACAAAACTTACGTTTGCAATCGCGCCCATTGCCCGTGTAGCCTTCCTTGCATTGGCAATGGTAAGAACCTAGTGTGTTAATGCAATCTGCATTCTCGTGGCAATTGTGATCGCCCGATTTACATTCGTCCATCTCCACGCAGTTAAACTTGTCCTGTCTTCGGTAGCCAGGTAAACATTCGCAAATGTACGAACCGAACGTGTTAACGCATCGCGTGTTGAGATGACAGTGGTTACCATTGAGACCGCCCTGTTGAGTGCACTCATCCACATCTAGTAGTTGCGGTGTGGTAATCGAAACATCGAAGGAAGTGTGGTGGCAACAACAAACAAAAAAAAAAAACAAGGTATCAGTTATGGGGCTATGTTCTAGTGAGACATTACAGAAAGAGAGAGAGATATTAATCACTCAAAACGTCATATCCATCCAAACCCCAAATCCAATCCCAGTACGTTAGTGCATTATTTTGATTCTATAGAATCGTTGATTTGCTTACTTAACTAGAGTTACGCACGTCTATGACGTCGTTGTATGAAAATTGTTATTTAACATGATCACTTTGAAATGTGTAATATGACTTTACACATTTCTGGCATACTTGATAGTAAATTTAAACCGTGACAATTGTTAGTGAAGCCATCCTGCGGTGTGTCGTGTGCGTATAGTTCTGTAAGTTATTTTGCTCTTGGTTTTAGCTTGTGTTGTTGTTGTGTGTGCTGTTGATGGTGAATGGTAATGTTGCTGTACTGTTTGTTATAGGGTATATGGGTACGTTATCTTCTCCCTTCCTTATTGTTGTGCTCAACTGTATATGTTAAAGCGCAAAATGTGTACATGAAAAACGAAATGTAATTAGATCAAGTGTACATATATTAGAACATGAAAAAACAAAACAAAAAAGGACACAATATTTCACCTTCTGTCGTTTGCAACTGTAACGGTTGTTCGTGCTTCTTTTTCTTAGAATGTTTGTTTCTGTGAGTAGAATTCTTGTGATGTTGCCTCCTATTACCGCCGCCGCCACCACCACCACCGCCGCCATGCGGTCGCTTGTGTGGCCGTGCTTTTCGCCTATGTGGAGTATCTAAATTATTGAATTTATTTATTGAATTTTCTTATGGCGAGAACAATGTTTTCGGGTTTGAATTGCAGTAAATGATTGTTAACCGTTGTGTCAGCAGCGTTTCGTTCTAGTTTTTGTATCCTAACGAATGATTTGATTGTTAATTAAACCAGAAAATGACATCGAGCATATAGCGATTGCATTAAGCTGTTTCTAGTCCCCCGATTATTCATCTGTGAACATCCCCCCCCCCCCCCCCCTCGCTTCATATGTTCGAAGCTGTTTTCAAACATTTTTGTGAGCACATTTTTAAATCATATTTAAATTTCAGGCTTGGATTATGAAACCTTTTTTGTTCTTTGCTTGTTACTCATAAAAGGCGGTTTTGTACATGCTTAAACCGTGCACATTGTGACCTAACACATATAAACATGTACCAACAAACAAACACACACACTCTCTCTCTCTCTCTCTCTTCCCCTCTCTCCAAAATCGTTGTTGGCAAGGTATGCACTTAGTATAAAACCGATATTTAACGGTATTTCGATTCATTGGCAATACTTCAAATTGATTTGGTTGTTTTTTGTTGGTGGTGTTAGTGTCTGCAATAATAGCACAAAGCATCCTAGATGACTAATTGAAAAATTAATAATGATCTTATGATGTGATAATGTGTGTTGATGAAAGGGTGGTGCTGTTTTGTGTGTTGAAGAGCCAGTTGGACTGTGGCCAACTTGTGATGCGCTTGAACACGTCAAGGGCAATATCACACCACCGAAATGACTAAAAAACACAGCCGCCTTCATTTCAATTTTGCTATTAGTAACAGAAGACTCTTCTTAATCGCCCTTAACTTGTTAATCGTTTTTAATTAAATTGGTTTACTAAAGGTACGGTAGATTGGTTTACGTTCTTTGGTAATGTTTAGTTAATTTAATATACACAACCGACTGATAGATCGGTTTTGTATTATGCGGTTTTTATGGATAATCTAAAAATTCCATATATAACTGTTGATGACTCGTTTAATATGTTGATAATCTCAAACAAGACGATTGAGAAACGACGATAAGCATAGTCATAGTTATAGTCAGGTGGCTATAATGTTCTACCTCGTTTATATATTTACAATTGTAAAATCACAAACAGTCCTCATCGAAATAGTAGTATTCATCAAATCAGTTTATTAATAATCAATTTTAAACGTATATAGCACATATTAAACAGATAGAGAGACAGAGAAAAAATAGAACATAAACACACTACATACATGAGACTACAGAACCGTTTTGCGTGAATGGATATGAGTTGGTTAGGATGTTTGAACCACTACTTACCGAAACATTGATACCCATCTCCGTGGAAGCCCGAACGACAGGTACACGTGTACTTGGTGTTAAGGTTAAGACACGTAGCGTTACTATGGCATGCATGGCCCTTTGAACAATAATCCACGCCTGGGCATGTGTGTTACATGGGCACAGCCAGTGTACGAAGGAAGGAGTTTTGCGATAGTATTCGGTTAGCCAACAATTATTAGTCAAGCATCGTTTAGTATAGCAGTGAGCGGTAAAGGTGAATATTAGTTTGCAGATTCCAAGCAGTAGTTAGGCACAACCATTATCCAGCGCAGCGGAACAGAAAGGTTTGAATAATCGGTTGTGCAGATTGATTGTTTTGTTTCGAAGTGTTTGTTAATATCAGACATGAAAAGAAAGAAACACATGTTGTTGATTAGTAAATTTTGGTTTCATTTAGGTTTTGTTAGTTTAGAAGAAAAAATGTAGTTCCAACCAAAGGCCAAAAATTGTAAGGTCTCGTCAAATCGTTAAGTTTCACTGTGCACTGTGAATGCAACGAATTTTGGAGCGTATTAAGCATAGTTGATAGACTAGTGAAGAAGATTGGCGTGGCACGAGAGGAGGAGAAGGTGGAGAGAGTCGAGGAAAAGCGACATACAGAGATACAACTAAATAAACCAAGTACAACCGTGTGTCCTGTTTGATTGGTGAATGAGCGCAATGGACTGATGATGGTGATGATGATGATGGTGATCGGTTGTTGTGCACGTTAACAGATTAGAGCGTATAGCGTAATGCAGTGGTGAACTGGTTGTAGACGTCGTTCACGTCGGATGAAACAAAGCGCATAATTGGCGGTTTGGATGCAAATGAGAATAAAAAGTATGATACTGCTGGAAGGAACTGTTTCTTCCAGCTATAGTCCGTATGTTTTAGTACTAGGTACAAATGCTGCGCGACGATTATAACGTGCCATTCGAATTCGTAGCACTGTACGCAAATAACAATTGCATCAGCGCTAATAGTCATCGAAATGCGTCGGATTCTCTAGTGAATTTCCCCAACTGTATATTGTCGGTTTTATCAAATTCCAGCTCACTGGTCGCTTGTGCGTCTTCGCTGTGTTTGTGTGTGGCCGGTGTTCGGTCACGTTGCTCATTGTGGAAATTTGTCTGTGCACGCGATCGATCGTTAGTGATGATTAGCATGGAGAGAAACTGATCATCCCCATCCAAAGGTTCTTCCTCGCCAGCTCGATCCTTGTCGACAGTATCGTCCCGATCAGCTGGTCGATTAATATTTTTCTGATCGATAAGAAATTCCCTAACAAACTGTGCATTACCGTCGGTCTCGAATGCATTGCCAATCGTTTTTTCACCATTGTCATTTTCTGTTAGAGAACTAACACCTCCGTTGTGTTCGGTTTGGCTTGTTGCGTTACGGAGGTTAGTGCGGAGGTCGCTACGCTCGTACTGTTGTAAATGAGTCACTTGAAACGTATCCTGCTGTTCGTACTGTTCTTGTAGATTAAGATTTTCTGGCTGAGATTGATATTGCCGCTGTTGCTGCTGCTGCTGTTGCTGCTGCTGCTGCTGATGTGTGTCTCCCAAGAATATGTGGTCTTGAGATGGTAGTAATAAGGGAAACGATGAAATACCTTGACAAAACTTGCAGCACTCATCCGTCACTGACATTTGCTGCTCTGGTGGACACTTTAGCTCTGGACACTGTAGGAACTCACAGTGCATATTACCGTCAACGCACGAACAGTTTCTACAGCCAAGAATTTGGATTTCCCCATGCTCAAAGTCTTTCTTAGTAATGTAACAGCTTTCTGCAAATGAAATGGTACGAACAAAAGACAAAAAATTGTATTATACATTATTGTTGGTAGCTTTTGTAAGCACCTGTAAAACATTAAATTGTAAATAATTGCTTAGATGCTGTGTATCGTGTGTTTACAAATGTGTAGACATACATCTTTGGAACAATAGTTGTGTCACAACGCTGTTGAATGAAGCTATCGCTCAGATACATTGTTTTGAAAGTGAAGAGTTTTGCAACCGGTTTTGCATTCATTGAAAAAGATTTCCTTGTTTTGTGTGAATTAACTTGAATCCAGCCAGTAGTACCGGCAGGCCATACTACACTGGGTAATGAAGCCATTGCACGGTACCAAGGAGTACCGTTTCATGATGGGCCCATAAACATTTGATTACTGATTTAACGCAATATCTGGACAAGCCGTAACAATGATATATTTCACACATTAGTTACCTACGTAATGTGATGGTAACCAGTTCTTTCGAGAGAGAGAGAGTGCAAGTGAGAAAAGTAGTGGATGGACTATGGAGCACTTGTAGCTATTTGTTGATATGACAAGAAGCTTCTGTCTAACAAGTGTTTAAATTATTGTTGTATACCAATGTTTTAATCTGATTTATGTTACGATAGGAAAATACTTACTCAAACACACCGGACAACATTCGCCCTCCTTTAATACTGGATGTTTACATTTAACTTCTGGACATGGTCTTGGACCACATTTGACTATGCCTTGCTTGCATTCACACCGGCTGCAGCCAATATCCCAGGCATCGCCATCGTTCTTAGTTGTACCATTTATTAAGCATGATTTTTTACAATCACATTCCTCAATGTATGAGACGCGCTTCTCTGCTTCCACTAGCTGCAAATATAGACACGGGCATGAAGGTGTTGTAAAACAAGCGCCCGAAGAGGCGGTAATAGTAGTAGTAGTAGTAGTAGTACTGTATCAGCAGCAAACTACCAAACACTTACCCTTTTTGTTAACAGCGACATTGTTTGTTTTAATTCTAATAAAGCATTTTCTAACTCTAAGAACTGCCCACACGTGGGACATTGTGCGTCCATCAACACGCATTGAGATAAATAACCATAAGACCCAATGATGAGACGTAAATCTTTTATTTCTCCCTGTTTTGGATAGCAGAAATCATCCATTAGTACTTGGTGCATTGTGGCGGCATTCTTTTTGGTTTTTGGGTTCCAGGTTCACCTGTTCACCTTACCTTAAATAAATAATGACTATTTGAGTTCCTTTGTCCGACGAATAATTGCATATTGGAAGCACTAAAATTTCTATCTGGTAAAAAACGTGTCACTCTTTTATACAGTGGATGGCAGTCGATGAATAGTTGCATCTCGGTGCCGCTGACTGTAAGCGACACCTTGTGCTCGATATCGTCCGCTAGTCGATACGGAAAGATTTCCTCTAGCATCTTCGTTTCACCCGCTGCTGTTATGTGTGTGTAATGAAAACGTATTTCGTCACGTCTTCCACTTGATTGTAATTCTAAATACCTTAACATTAATATTAATTATTACAATGTTTCGATTAGGATTAGAGAAAAAGAAGATGAAAGTACATGGAGAAAAAACGATTGGCAATGCATTCGAGACCGACGGTAATGCACAGTCGGGAAGGGCGTCTGTTTGCAGCCAAAAGGGGAACTCGGTGCAGGATATTAACGGGGAATTGTTCAATCAAATACCTATCAGCCTCACACAATTCGGCAGTACGCAGTGAAAGTATTTCGAGAACATGTATCGTAACATCTGTGAGCATCGTTTATGAATGTAGAAATGACTGAGAAATTTTGGATGTACGTTAAATTTATTATATAACGACGATTTACAATTATAACGACACGTAATGGAGCACAAATTTGAAACATTCCGTACTAATTCTGCAAGAGTGTTGTAAAACAAGCGCCCGAAGAGGCGGTAATAGTAGTAGTAGTAGTAGTAGTACTGTATCAGCAGCAAACTACCAAACACTTACCCTTTTTGTTAACAGCGACATTGTTTGTTTTAATTCTAATAAAGCATTTTCTAACTCTAAGAACTGCCCACACGTGGGACATTGTGCGTCCATCAACACGCATTGAGATAAATAACCATAAGACCCAATGATGAGACGTAAATCTTTTATTTCTCCCTGTTTTGGATAGCAGAAATCATCTATTAGTACTTGGTGCATTGTGGCGGCATTCTTTTTGGTGTTTGGGTTCCAGGTTCACCTGTTCACCTTACCTTAAATAAATAATGACTATTTGAGTTCCTTTGTCCGACGAATAATTGCATATTGGAAGCACTAAAATTTCTATCTGGTAAAAAACGTGTCACTCTTTTATACAGTGGATGGCAGTCGATGAATAGTTGCATCTCGGTGCCGCTGACTGTAAGCGACACCTTGTGCTCGATATCGTCCGCTAGTCGATACGGAAAGATTTCCTCTAGCATCTTCGTTTCACCCGCTGCTGTTATGTGTGTGTAATGAAAACGTATTTCGTCACGTCTTCCACTTGATTGTAATTCTAAATACCTTAACATTAATATTAATTATTACAATGTTTCGATTAGGATTAGAGAAAAAGAAGATGAAAGTACATGGAGAAAAAACTGGGCAAAACAGAAGAAA